>JASDQU010738338.1:22718-38423 GCA_032191745.1 Picea mariana | reverse complement strand
AAATAGAAATAATGTTCCATTTGGGTTACCCAACCAGTGGGGTCCGAGCCATCAAATTTGGTCACATCCACCCATGGAAGGCGTAGGTCACATTGAAAGTGATGGTGCTAAAAGTTATGGGAATGAGAGGAATGTTCACCTTCAGTATGTGGGGTTGAGTCAGAGGAAGGGTTATCTGTAGGGATATGAAGCTTGGTGCAAAGGGACGAAAAGACAGATTCAAGCTAGGTGGTCAGGTCTTGTTTGATTTCCTCCATTAAGGATTGCATGGTTGTATTGATGGTGGCAACATTGGCACTGAGTTGTTTCAATTCTTGTTGGGTCTCGGTGAGACTAGATTGCAAGGTATTGAAGCGAGATTCAAAGTCTTGGCTACGGGTATGGGCCATGAGGGCAAGGGAAATGAAAAGGGGTGGGTGGGGTAAAAAATTTTGCCGAAAAATGATATGTATGAATGTGATAAGGGAGAAGAGATGAATCCAATGGAATAGGTCTCAAATAATGGTGAAAAATTTTCCAGACTTTTNTTATGTTGATGTCCCCAAGGGTTAGGTATTCAAGGGTTCTACAGATAAGGGTTTGCCCTATGCTATAGCTATCTGATATACGTGTGGGGTCCAACAGTAGTACTCGGCCCAATATCTCAGGGCACTAACTAAGGAGGATAGACCGTACCCTTAGCCGTAATACCCGACTACCCAGGTACTAGAGAGTATCTTCTCGAGTGTTGTTCTTGGTGGCACTATAGCCGTCAGGTGACCGATCAGTTTATCTAAAGAGGGCTTCATGAAATATAGGTCGATCCATATATAGGTGTTGTCTGATGCTCTACCACTCGAAGGGGTACCAACAGGGGTTACAAGGGTGGCCAACAGATGTGCACTTAAGAACCACTTGTATTTTCTACGTGTATGAATCCCTCAACCATGGGTTTATGCGCGTAACATCAAATCTTTGTGGCTTAAAGACGTCGGAATACGTCTCTACCCTGAAAAAAAAAATTACCCACAATTTTTGCCAAGGAAAGTGCTCTGATACCACTTGTAATATACCAGATATAAAAAGTATGCAGAATAGAAATAAAATGCTAGAAATGGCAGAATAAAAGCAATATAACTAGAACAATAACCACAATAACATTGAAATGATATAAGAATAACAACAGGAACAAGATGATTCATCCCCATGAACTGAGTAGGCATCATGGGGTAGGTAGCGGTAAATGAAGGAGCCAAAGGGACTCTGTTATCCATGATAAATAGAACTCAGAATAAACTCTTAAGGCCAACTAGTAAGCAAAGAGCACACCAAAATTCAAATGGCCAATATGCATGCACACGAGGTAAAGTGGCTTAGTGGCCTCCCTCCCTAAAGAAGGTATGTCTCATCCAAGAGGGGCTTGAGTCTCCCTGCTAAAGATCGAAGGTAACAACCTCAGTTACAGGGGCCCTCATGGGCTTAACAATCGGTCGTTCAGACCCCCCCCCCGAAGAGGTAATCCTCCATAAAGGTTGTGTGTTTTCTGACCCCTATCTAACCCATGGTACTTGAAGAATAACCCCTGCAAGTAACCTATGAAATACCTAAGTCAAGCAACTAATAAACCATTGTATAAACGATGCACATGTGAGCAGTCGTAAGTCCGGATCACTGTATGGGCAGGGTAGAAAAGCCCGAAACCTTGAAAGCACCACCTCTCATGGAGGTATGGGCACTAGAAAGATCCCCAAGTATGAATAAATCCATAGAAATATCTCTAACGCTAGGCGAGTATCAGGGGGATATCCCTTCAACCAACCTTGCTCGACCTCGTGATTAACTCTGGTGTGAGCAAAGCCTCCTGATCTTACCAATTATACAATGGACTTCTCAACTCCCTTTCTTAGACACATATGTTGATTTAATTGCCTTGGAGAAGTTTACTCACAAAATCCTATTCCAAGGCACTAAATCCTAGGCTAGTTTGTGCACCCTAGAAAATAAAATCATTACTAATAAATTTTAAATTATAGCGTTGATTTTATGGTCATGATTACTCAAAAAGGTATGGTGATGAAACTCATGGTGTTATGACTCTGTAAGAAATTAAATATGAAAATAATGCAAAGTCTAACTTTAACTTTTAATGTATGATATGCTCCTAAAAGCGATGCAATTTTCAAATTCAACTCTGCGATTCAGAAGTAAAAAATGCAATCTTTCACTGTATGTACTAAGCTAATGATAAAACTTAAAAAACAAAAAATGCCAAGCAATGCAAAATACCTATTTTTTTGTATTTTCAATATATCGAAACTGAAAATGCATGGACTGAAAAGTAACTTGATATATAGCCCTACTGTGTATAAAAAAAGAGATAACTCAAGTAGGATATCAAGCAACAAAGCACCTAGTCCAATGTACAAGGACAATAAAAAATGAAAAGATGAAGAGGAAAAATTCGCCCAAAAATTCAACCAAAAGAAGGTTTCTTTTCATCCCACAAGTACTCAACATGCACTACAAAGACCTAAGAAGGCTCAACAAGCATCAAATCCCACCCAGCAAACACCAGACCAAGCAAACATGCAAGGAAAAAATGTGTACGTGACTATTTGGGCAAACAGAGCGTATATACGCAGCTTGCAATGAGACAACCTACGTGTATACACGATTGTCAAGCAAAAAGTCATGTATATGCTTTGAAACAAGGCCAGGCAAGGGAGAAAGGTTGAAAACTCAGGCCCATAGTGAACAGGAGATGTCAAGCAATGATACGACAAGAACCACAATAGAAACGAGAGCATTCTAAGGAGAAAATTACTTCAAACCCTAAGAAAGAAGATTCATCCCCAGTGGAGTTGCCAATTCTGTTATGAGGAAAATCTCTCTATGGCTAGGGTGAACCACAACAGATAGGTATGACTATAAAAATCGACTCAATTATAGCATATTCTATATAAACTAATGCGCAAGAGAGGTAAGAAAGAGTCCTACCTCGTCCAAACGTTTGATGATGTCCATCGTTGAGCACTTCGACCCAAAGCTTTATACCTGCAACAAGTTCTCAACAAACAAGCGGAGCAAGCATATAGTGATAATATAAAAGGTTAGCACATTAGATAGCATAATCCATTAATATACAAAACAAACATGCCCATGGATCATAATACATATATTTGCAAGATATCAATTGGACGACAAAGGAGTATTTCTATTAATAAATGATCAACAGAAGTGAAAACATTACAGACTTCCATGTTGGCATGGTTCAGAACCAAGAAATCGAGTTCCTACCAACAGGGCCTCCACCACTTCAATCCTCCACCAAAGGCAAGCTCATATAAGGGAGACAAAGAGGTTCTCCATCAATAAGGGAAGAGCTTGGGGGTTGAACACTGTGTTCAGACTTAAAGGACAAAGGGATGCAGACTTAATAATGAAGTAATAATTTCTCCAGAGTAACTTTGCTCTCAAAGTTGAATTCTCTCTCCTTTTCCATAGCTCAGAATTGGATTATTTATCGCCTTCAAAATGCAACTGAAGGGCTGAGTCAAAATGTTTCCAGTATATGGAAGGCCAAGGATCAGAGATCTCCAGTCGTGACATGGAAACCCGACATTTAATTTTGATTTTCTGGCACAAATCCTAATGTATGTGGGTTGTAGTGGAGCAACCAATGTATACTCTTTTTGTATAGCTTGCAAGGTGCATACAAGTAGAAAAATGTTTTTTTTGTCTCTGGATTTATCAATCAGGGAAAGTAAGTCTGCATGGGGGAATGGAATAAGGCCCTCTCTACAAGATTGCATAGGGTGAGGAAAATCTTTCTCTAACACTATCTCTAATTACAGATCTTTTTTGGATCATGTATGAACACTATTAACCTCGGCACAACCCCCTTTTATAATGAAATATATTTCATTCCTGTTAAAAAAGTAGTTTTAAGGCCAAAGCTTGTAAAACAATGCAATAAAAGGTAATGCATGCCAAGATATGATGGAAATAATGAAATTAAGCAAATCGAGTAATATATAGTGATTCCATAGGATTCAATGCCTTCCTAGTTGTCATGCAACAATTTGAGGTAACAATTAAGTGGACACATCATAACATGGGCCCAAGTAACAACCTAAGAATATCTAATTGATTTGGATGTTAGTGTTAATGTGAGGGTTTCCTTCTTAGTGTTTTTTTGAGTCAATAACCTTTTAGAGTCAATAGCTTCTTCTAAGCTCTTAGATTTCATGTATCTAAGTAAAAAGTGGCATTCAATGTTATTCAAGAATCTAACTAAAAAAGTGTTTACATGGTCTATGAAGAAGTTGAATTGTGATTATGCAAAGGATTATGTCTCTTATACAAAAGAAGCTACAAAACAACAAGTCCTTACCGTAAGTCTTTGATTCATGAGCCCAAACACGCGGAAGAGAAACCTAATGTGTCATAGGGAGAGTGTGACTCGTGCCTTGGGCCATGTCCATGATCATGATGCTTAGTGTGTAGATGGAGCCCAGTTGTGGCCATAATCATGACGACTAGTGTCTAGATGGAGCCCAACATGCTACGTTTGAAGCACTTGTTTCAAGGTATGTGTGGTAGTTGACCTTTTGGAACATGTTTTGATAAAGATCCTTAGGTGCTTGTGGGAATAACTAGTGCTAATGATATCCCTTTTCATATTCCCTAAAGGTTGCAGTCAACAAGTGGAAAAATCCCCCAAACGCTTCATTATTGTTGTGCACCTTATTGCTTCCAATCTAGACATTTTTTTTGCATTTCGTAAGAATGGAGTTATCAATAACTTTGTTGAAGTCCTAAATATCCCACTTCTTAGTACGTTCATCGATGATATTCTAGTTTTCCTCTTAATCCCCTTTGTCAACCGATTATGGTTTTCCTCTTAACCAACTTCTTAGTATGTTCATGTATGAGATTATGATTTTCCTCTTAATCCCCTTCATGTTTCACTCACCTTCAAAACTATTGCAGTCAAGTATGAATGTCAATGATAATGGTGTTAATAATGTCAATGTTTGTAATGCCATAGTTGACAGGGTCATAAAGAACATCTATGTCCAGGATGTAAAGTACACTCTGTCATGATGTCTTGCATATGTGGTCTACTAAAAAAAATTGAGAAAATCCATTTATTTCACGAGGACACCTAACCAGTAGTAGGAGTGTACTTTCACTATGAGTTTTCCAATAAGCCAATCCATTCTATGGGAATATGCATTGTATGACACTAACATCAAATTGGTAATAGTTTTCACCATATGTGTAATGCCATAAGTAATATATAATTGCTTTTATTTATATTACATAAGTTGTTTTCATAGAAAAGAATGAAATTCACATTGAACTCTTGCCTCTATGAGGAATTGTTGTTTTATGTGATTATGGTATGACTCAATGGAAGCATTTGTTTCCTAGTTTGAATGTCGAAATTCCTTACATGATTTGACCCACACATCGACAATGTTTAACGTGACATATCATCATAAGAAACAACATTGACCAAAACACCAACAAAAACAAATTATCACTATGATGGATTTAGAAATAACACTAGCCAAATCACCAACAATAAACAAATTTATCAATATGACAGAGTTATAAATAGTGTTGGTCAAAACAACAACAATAACTATTGGTTTATGAGCAACAATGAAAAATATTCACACACAGAAAATTGCACATAACAAGAGCAAGTATTCATCAAAGATCACATTGTATTGATGTACAATAAGAATACATCACTCTCTTACATCAATATAGTACATGAGGCCTCGTTATATAGCATTGAGGTTCTCATACAATATAGCTAATTAGTACAACCATCTCCATAGCTATCTCCATGAATATCTCCATAAACATCTTAGTTGATTGTATGTGATCTCCATTCCTAACTTCTCTCAGTGTCCTCATCTTTGATCATTATACGTAGACTTCTAGAATAAGTCTACTTTCATTAATAAAAATTTCATCATATCATAAGTATGAATTGTTCCTTCATACTCCCCCTTAATGAATACTTATGATTTAATTTAAATGTCTTGGGTTGTCTTCATCTTTAGTCTTGTTCATCTTCATCATCTTTTGTCTTCTTCATTTGCATTTGTTTCTTCACTTGTCATTGTCTTTCTGCTACATCTTTCTTTGATAGTTCTAGATCTTGAGTCAATCATCTGAACTACATCATCTTCATATCAAGGATTTTTTAGCTTACCCTTGATCTTCTAATGGGTTTTGTATGGGTTATTCTTCAACCATTACACCATACCTAGGTTTTACTCGGTTCACCCTTAACCATTACAAATTCGAAGTGGTTTCGTCTTACCACGAACCATTCATTACATTAAGTGACTTTGGTTGACCACAAACCTGCATCTGTCATTACAAAGTGGTTTTTGGTCTACCACAAACCAATACAAAAATGCTTATGATTCATTTGACTCAAAGAAATGACTCAATAAACTGACAACTCTTCCTAAACATGTTTAACTGAATTTTGGAGGACCAACTAACTCATGTACTTTGTATGGGAGATATTTTTCTACATTAAAATACTTGACCTTGTAAAAACCTTTCAACATAAAAACAACATTCTATCATTCAGGGACATCTATCTAACCACATTGTACATGTATGTGAGGCTTTGATATTTCTCTATTTGAACACTTATCATGACTATGATTTGTAAAACCACAAATATTGCAAGGATGTAAGTTACAACATGTTGATTTTACATGCCATGTTCTACCACAATGACTGCAACATTATTCCTTCTTCTACACTTGTTTTGTCGTTGTGGTTGTTGCTCCTAGTTTGTTGCTATCGATGCTACTTGTAGACAATTCACCCGTTATCAATGTATATGCTTTTGAAAACTTAATAGTTACATTACTTGTTTGAACTTCATAACCAAGGCCTTCATTTCTTGGTCTTAAACATATTTGTATGATCTTCTGGATACCTTGACCATTATTGCCTAAAGCTTTGCCTTCAAAACCCATTTTATTCATAAGTTTTGAACCTATTCCCTTTGTGTGTTTTCCAAAACAGCTAAGTTCATCACCTAGTAAGAGATTCATCTTTAGATATATTATCAAGATCATCATTTGGAGCCTCGAAACAAGAAAGAGACATATGTACATCAACATTATTATCATCAACTAGATAACAAGTATCACAAGAACTATCAATATTCTGAATCAGGTCACTTGTATCACAGATTGCATCACACTTTACTTTCTCTTGTTTTAACTATTTTACTTCACTTTTGAGTGCTAACAACACATTTTCTTTTTCCAATAAATCAGGTCACTTGTATCACAGATTGCATCACACTTTAGCAAGATTTTAGTGGCCACTTCACTTCTGGATACCTTGACCATTATTGCCTAAATCTTTGCCTTCAACATCCATTTTATTCATAAGTTTTGAACCTATTCCCTTTGTGTGTTTTTCAAAACAGCTAAGTTCATCACCTAGTAAGAGATTCATCTTTAGAAATATCATCAAGATCATCATTTGGAGCCTCGAAACAAGAAAGAGACATATGTACATCAACATTATTATCATCAACTAGATAACAAGTATCACAAGAACTATTAATATTATGAATTAGGTCACTTGTATCACAGATTGTATGTACTTCACTTTTGAGTGCTAACAACACATTTTCTTTTTCCAATAAATCAGGTCACTTGTATCACAGATTGCATCACACTTTACTTTCGACAGATGGATGCTATAGCGAGTACAGGGGTACTTGAGAGGCATTTTGGGGTCCAACTTGCATTGATGATCATAGACAATTCACTCGTTATCAATGTATATGTTTTTGAAAACTTAATAGTTACATTACTTGTTTGAACTTCATAACCAAGGCCTTCATTTCTTGGTCTTACACATATTTGTATGATCTTCTGGATACCTTGACCATTATTGCCTAAAGCTTTGCCTTCAACATCCATTTTATTCATAAGTTTTGAACCTATTCCCTTTGTGTGTTTTTCAAAACAGCTAAGTTCATCACCTAGTAAGAGATTCATCTTTAGAAATATCATCAACATCATCATTTGGAGCCTCGAAACAAGAAAGAGACATATGTACATCAACATTATTATCATCAACTAGATAACAAGTATCACAAGAACTATCAATATTCTGAATCAGGTCACTTGTATCACAGATTGCATCACACTTTACTTTCTCTTGTTTTAACTATTTTACTTCACTTTTGAGTGCTAACAACACATTTTCTTTTTCCAATAAATCAGGTCACTTGTATCACAGATTGCATCACACTTTAGCAGGACAATACAAGAATCATTGAGCTTCATTTTTGATAAAGCATCAATTTTAAAATTATGTAATGGTCAGAAACATATATATATTCATGTTTTAATCAATATAAAGCTTTTTTAGTATGACATATACAATTAATATTTTATATTCTCATTAAAATCATTACATATATCAAGCATTATTACATATACCATTAATCTTTTATATACTCATTAAAATCATTACATATGTCACTCATTGATGACCAGTACAAACAAACAATGAATTAGTGGCCACTACAAACATAAAGGGGAGATAAAATAGAGATCTAATGCTCTAACTTTAGAATTTTTGGCATTGATACATTATAGTGTACATGAATATGGATGACGCTCAATAATTTATATTTTGGCATAGCCAATTTGTTTGTTTAAAGGAGTTTTTCATCGATAATCAAAAACCAAAACAAGTGTACACATTATCGATAGTTTTAATAGTTTAATGTTTTTTAAAGTGAAATTTGCCTCTCGTTATTAATAGTTTAACGTTTATTTTTAATCAAACATCATATAGATAATAGAAAATTAACAACGTAGCTTGTCAAATCATTATGTTTGTTTGTTTATGTTGATTAAAGATTAAAAAAAAAATGATTTTAATTATTTTATATAAAATAAAAAATCAATAATGACGTGATTATTTTGTCAAACCTTTTTTAATTAATTAAACATTAAGAGTAACATATCAAACCTCTAGTCCCCGGATGGGGTGATATTGGAGGACATATGTCAAGAGGATCAGACAGGCGACGACCACGTGATAGACGTGTGCCTCCCCCTCTCGCCACCGTCATGCATTTAAATCTACTTCACATGAGTCAAGGCACCATTAATCTCAGTGTGACCTGCTCTGGCTATTCGTCCCTTCAATAGATCAACGCCATGGCTTTGAATTTACTCTACGTGTGTGTTGGTTTTATGAATTGCACTAGCGATATTGGTATTATGAATTGCACCAAGTGCATTGGAAGCTTCATTCTCCTATGGATGGATCCTCCAGAGCTCGGCTTTCTTCTCAATTACTCCTGCGCCACCTATCCCTCTCTCTTGTGTCTTTTAGCCCTCACTATGTCTCAGAGATGCCGAGACAGAGGGGGAAATCCAAGAGAGGCTCGACATGGCTCGGCATGGAAGCCCACACCTTCCCACAACTATGCATCCTCATCTCCCTCCTCATCATCCTCCCTGTCGCAGTCATGCCACAATCTCAGAAACCTCCCACCCCTCTCGTCACCTTTGGCATGTAGGCTGGAGTGGTTTGATCTCTCTGGAAATTCGTTGGGATTTAACCCAGGTCCCCTCGGCGCTTTGGCCTCCTCTTCGCAATCAATCCCAGTCACTCCTCCCAATTCGCTTGCGTACTCGCCAACCCAGTCGCCCCCATCTCGACCAAATTGCACCCACACCCAGAGTGATGGCTATGAAGCCACCCATGGCTCACAACAACGACCTCACTCCTGTGACGACTCTTGCATTGACATTGCATCTGAACTGCAAGCAGGACTTGCAATGCTGCAAGGCTTGGTCTTTGAGTTACGACGAGACATGGACAACCTATGGTTTTGTATGGAGATTCTGGATGGGAAGGCAATGTAATTCCTGCAATTGGTCTCAACATTGCAGGGTGTTCGCCACCCTTCAACTGGAGAAGCACATGCAACAGAGGTTGAGCCACCGATCTTGGCACCAGATTTGCATGGGACTACGGAGGGTGCAACACTAGTTGAGGAGGAAGCAACACCTCTCGGGGACCCAACGCCCAACGCCACCTCCATGGGCGCGTGGCCACACTACAGCTCTACCACATGACATGCACATGTGTCTCTTTTATTTTGCTCAGTTGGCGGGATGTATAACTTTTATTTTGCCACATAAACGCTATAGTGATATTTTGTTTGTGTTAATTACTATCAATGATAGAAGAAAGGTCAAGTTGGTCACCCTCAGGGGGTTGTAATTTTTGTTTTTAAGATTTGTCATGACTGTCAGTTTAAAACTTGAACTCTGGACCTGTTCGACTAGCTGAACTGATTTCCCTTTGAGTCAGTTCAGTGTTTACAACCTAGAACAAAACGATAATACTGTAATCTTTGCTTTTGACAAATTTTTTATACAATCTTACTTACCAAAAAAATCATATCAAACCTCTATATTAATATATAATTTAAAATTTTAAAGATTAATCATTACACATTAAAAAAATTATAACATAAATATTTGTTCAAACTTTTATTTCTTTTTAATTTTAATTAAAAAGTTATATTTACAAATAAAAAAAAATATAAATTTTAACTTTGATTATTTATTAGATTGTGACTTCTATCCTTATAAAAGGATTTCTTAACCATTTATTTCAGACGATTTCTCGATTTCTTAACCATTTATTTCAAATGGTTTCTCTCACTTGGAGTGGACTCTTTTTCTCCCTAGATAAATTTAAATAAACCAAAGACCGTCCAATATGATACTTCATCTTTGCTACTAAGATTTCAAATCTTTCTCATTTAAGACGTTGAGTATATCGCTCATCCTCGACGGGTGCTAGTTAGGCCTGCTACTTGGCACCCGCCCTGTTATCACTACATTGGGGACACTTGCATATCCTTGCATGCGCCATGTTTATTGTGACCATTGGCATCATGCATCGGCGATTGCTCCTACATGGTATCTATTGTGTTGTCACCCATTCGCCACTTACTTGACCACTCCCACATGGTACCTGCCACATCATTAATAGTCTGCCACATAGTTTCCATGCATGCCACTCTAGTCATCTCAGTGTTGTCTTAAAGTCTTGTCACTAGTCAGTGTTGTCTTAAAGTCTTGTCACTAGCCTGGCCAATCAATACCTTGATAGTTAGTTGAGGATTATCATGTTGTTTCATGGGCATTGTTTTCCCTTCCCCTAGTAAAGTTTGGCCATGGTGTTGTAAACCTCATATGCAACCTCGCAACCTCATCCCTCTACAACCAAGTTCGACTTTGTTACTGTTGGCAACCTCCACTCTTGTCACTCTATAGATCAAGGTTATCACGATGTTTGTGGGAAATGTTTTCCCTTCACCTCACAAAGTTCAATTCGGGTCCTATCAAGGGCCATTTAAGACCTCACAACCTTGTCCCTCTATGACCAAGTTAGGCTCTGGCCCTATCGACAATATCTACTCTTGTCACTCAATACCTTGATTGTTCAGGATTGTCGCATTGTTTTGTGGGCATTGCTTTCCCTTCCCCTTGCAAAGTTTAACTTTGGTTCCAATGGAAAACTCGACTCTTGTCCCTTCCATCCTTGCTAGCATTGTTCGCCAATGATTGCTCCAGCACTCCTGTGACTACTCTACTGCTCTTGCATGGTACATGTCACACTATTAATTGTTCACCATGTGTCATCCATGCATGTTGTTCTAGTCGCATCACAAGTCTGGCCATTACTAGCCATGATCGTCAAGGATTTAATGAGCCATTTCATGGATTTTAGTTTAAATTCAATCCCCCTGCCTTCCCTTTGGTAGTATTTTCTCTTCCCCTCATGGAGTTTGGATCTAGTCTCGTCGTCATCCTTGGCTTTGGTCCCATTGGCAATCTTCGCTCTTGCCCCAAATTATCCTTGTCCTTTGGGTTATTTCATGGATTTTATTTTGAATTCCCATCTTGTTTGCAACCTCAACCCTTTGCAATCAAGTTAAGCTTTGGTCTTGTCGACAACCCCTTCCTTCTGCAACCAAGTTTAGATTTAGTCTCATCCTGCACTAGCTTGGTAAGTTTTCTTGCGATTCTTTAAATTTAGAATAGTTATCTTTTTTGAAGATTCAAAATAGTTATTTTTTGTTTATAGGGAGAGAGATTTGAATATTATTGTTATGTTGTTACATCGACGTTATACCTTCCTTTTTATATAATGCATGTTAGTTAAGTCATACTAATGTTAGAGCTAGATATATGTTGGATCTATTATTTGTCAGTGTTAGCATTATATGAGAACCCACATTATCTGTGGCGTTATATATAATGTTATTATAGTTATTATCACACATGTTTGTGGCATGCACATTTCAATTCATGGAGGACCACTTCAGAGTTGAGTTTGTGCCTAATAGAAACTTTTTTATGCTCCATAGGCCCTACTTGAAAACTCCATACTTGAAATCCCTCCACTACTACCTACTTTTAGTAAACACCGTTGATGTTGTAGGGGCTATTCGGCCATGCCGACTAGAACCACCAGTCAACCAAATAAAGAGATTACATAAGTCGAGTAGAGGAATCGGTCAAACAGACAATTAAAGTCAATTGACCAAGCAGTTAAGAAGTTGTAACTGGTAGGAAACTACAAAGACACGTATATATATGTGACTATGTAACAGAGAAAGGTTTGTTGTTCTTATACATAATAAAGTGCATATTGTTGGTTCTCCCTCTATTTTGTGTATGCCTCCATGTATGTCTATGTGTGTGTGTGTGTATAATATTGTAACCTATATGATTCTCTATGTAAAGAACTATTGGTAATACTCTCGTACTTTCTCCTAGACTACTGTAACATTGGTTCCATTGCCGATAGTTTTGAACTCGGGCATGTAAAGAAAAACGCACCTAGATGTTACTATTGAAAAACATACTCAAATGTGGGAACAAAAAATTAAAAACTATATTAAAAACTACGCAAGGAGGAACCAACTGGCATTAACAGAAGCTCGCACATAGTTCTTCACAGAAATGCACGAATGATTCTTGGAATCCATTCCAGAGGCATTATTTGAATACCTTAATCAATCATCCAATGCACAAACTCACTTTGAATGAACAATTAATATTCAAAATAACAAACGAAGGCAAAAAAAACTTGAATGAGTGGTTTGAAAGAATCGTTCACGACTATATTGAAGCACAAGCAATTGAAAACAGATCGTTAGTCGAAACTGTAAAAGACAAATTTTACACTGACTTGCAAGACAGTTTCATTTGTATTGTTTTGTCCATGTTGCACAAATTTCTGTTAGACAATGGAGTCAGAGACATTGTCGAGTACCAACCCCTCTTGGGAAATCCACCACCAAATTCAAATTGGAAAAAAAAAAATAGGACGATTGGGAATAATATTTAGAAGCTAATTGCAAAGACACACGTGTGTTGAGGAAAAGGTATAAAACACCTTACTCAATCATTTTCAGATCTTGCTTGGCTAGGAAAAGATAGTTGGGAATGTCACCCGGGATTTATAGCCTCAAAAACATTCACTCAATCTGCAAGTATTAATTACAAGGATTAACGTTGGTTTTATAATTTGTATATGTTGCAATGTAAGATAAAATTTATACAAAGCTACTGGAATGTATACAGATTTTACAATAAAGTAAACATGGAGACCAAAAGAAAAAAAGTTAACCAAGTCATGAAAACACATGTATGAGACAGAACAACAATCTGATTTTATTTCATTTTGAGATACCAAAAGTGTATTTCTCTTTACAAACCCCTGCGAGGGTATGGACCAAAGTCATATTTAGAGATCTCCGATGGGAACCATACAAAAAGACTCTGAAAGTAAAATAAAACTGAAATTAATGATCTGGATCAGCTTGCCACAAACTGTTGTCATTTTGACTCTGCAATATATCCTTTATCAGCCATGAAAATTAATTCACAGACAGACAAGAATGGACAAACTATCAAGGATGAATCAACACCTCTAAAACAAGTGGCTAAAAAGTATGATTCAGTCTTGAACCTTGTTGTCTATAATGAGACCCTGTTGTCAACAAGAGGATTAGGATTTCAAGTAAACTTATAAATGAATGAAAACTGAAACTATCTCATTTAACTAAAGAGAAAACCTTAGTCTTGTTTTTCTCCTTCTATTTTCCTCTTGTGTCTTCATCCAATTGAGCTTTTATTCTTTCCCAGTCATTTGAAGTAGTTCAACTACTTTCTTTAATTAAGTCAAATTGACTTAACAAATTAGTTTAGGAGAAATAAATAATAATAATATATAAATAAGGGTCTTAATTAATAATGACTAAATAGGTGGGACCCCTTGTGACTCCCATCATTTCTTCTTGTTAACCATCAGATACAAAGTATAAAAAATAATCATTTAGACCATATAACACCCTTGTAGCTCCCGTGAATATCATTTAAACTAGATATTAAATATCAGTCATAATTTATATCATATCCCAAAAAAGAATATATCCACATTATCCACAAAATATCTAAAAATAATGCTTGTTGTCCAAAACATACTGAAAACCATTAAACGTTGTCCTCATCACTGAAAATCATAACAAAAAAACACATTTAGAACCCATATGTGGTGCTTTGTGAGGCATACTTCCTATTCTCACTGCTATCCCCTGACTTCTCTTAACTGGCCTTTGGTTGGTTAGACCTTTGAGATTGTATTTCATTGATCACATGGGAGTAGACATCTTTGAGGTGGAGGCGTGAAGACATGGATTTAGAGGACTTAGTAGATGGACTAGAGGGGGACGCTGCTACTTTTCCTTTGTCTTGCACAGGTTGCGGGATATCAATGTTTAATCTCTTGCTAGCGTGTGAGGATTGCATTGGCGAAACAATAGGAGCAATTTGAACGTTGGGATTAATTGGTGGTGGTAAAGGTAAGGACATAGTGGGCCAACCGCAATGGTGAGAGACAGGCTGGTGGAAAATTTCTTGTCAACTGTCATTAGCGAGGATTTTGGGCTGCAATGACACATGTGGAGGAATGGGAATGCCATGAAAATTCTGAGGAGGTTGAAATGGGGGTCTGTTAGGTCAGGGATGCAAGATACCATGGCCAACCAAATTAAAAAACCCAACTTGAAATAGTTGGTTCAACTCTTGTGGATCAACATCGAAATGAAGAGAAAATCGAGGCCTTCTATGGCCTCGCTGCCAGTTACCCCTCCCTCTGTTATTTCATCCATTGTTGCCTCTACTGAAAAAACTCATCCTGTAGCAACAATTTGACAGTCATGAAGTTCTTAATAAATCATAAATCAAACTCTACTTACATAAATCAACATTTGGCTCTAGAATTTACTACAAGACACATGCAATCCATCCATAACATGTCATTTATTAATCACCACGTGAACATAGAATTGATAGGGTTCATGGGAAATATGGAGGGCTTGTATTTAGCGAAAAATGATATCATGGAGGGGAATTAATATACGAATATTGTTCAAACAATTAATAAAATAATCAATTTTGTATTTAAAAATATCTAGAACATTAGTCCTCAACCCTTGCCACTATCCACTTCCTTTCATTTCCACACAGACTCCTCTTCAAAACAAATATCATAGAACAAGGAATGAATAAGTGAAATTGGGATCGTGAAGGGGGTATATTTAACGAAAAATGG
>JASDQU010738338.1:11272-22707 GCA_032191745.1 Picea mariana | reverse complement strand
GGGGGGGGGGGGGATCTCATGGATACTGTTCAATTGATACATCAACCATGCCATCTCTGATATCAATTCGCAATCAAACTTTCTTACTGTTCAAAATTTTAAATTTTAAACAATACTCTATTTCCAAAAAAACAACCTAGAACTGATGCTTGCTTCACAAAAATGCTCACTTGCCTTAGAAATGTATTGTACAGTAACCAATTGCCCAGAAATAAAATAACCATTATAACAATATTGCTTGTACATAACGGAATTGAAAATTGAACATCATCATAATCACCACATGAAATACAACAACAATCTTGAAGTGGACAGGCTACAACCATAATATCAAAATCAACAAAGTTCGTGAAGTGCCCCAAAACAATCCTTGTATATAACCATAATTTTAATCGAACCACAGTTCATCAAACTTCCTCAATCTATTTCATTTTGGTTCACAGACTTCATTCAAGCATCACATAACTTATAAACAGATGCCCTTTGTAATTACAATAAAACATGGAAAGTTTATATTATAACAATAATTCACACATTTCTATCGACTTCGTAACTTCATATGGATAGACTGTAACTTCAAGCGAATAAGTGAGTCCAACACTTCCTCCATACTTGCATAGCAAATGACCAATCAAAACCCGCGTCCAAACAAAAGAGCACGAAACCGTGCTTTCCATCAAATTCTCAGTAAGCAACACTTTCACGATAATGCATAGGGTTCAATGCAACAATGGACAATAGGTGGCAGAAGAAAGCGGGCTGACAACATGAGGGTTTGGCTCGAAAAGAGCACGAAACAGTATTACTTTCCTCACAATATTCCACATTAATACTCACAGAGTCGGGACTATGCACGAGCGTATTAGCCACGAAGACCAACAATCTTAACCTACAAGTAGAGTGTCCACAAAATCCCATAGGCAAGAGGCAGAGTGAACCCTTTTTTGAACAGGGAATAAAACCCAAAATAAGGGACGAAAGGCAAAGCATGTCTGGGAGTATCCCAAACCACATTCTTTTCATAGCAAAATGGAAAAAAACTACACCAGTAAAAGACACCCACGACTCTTTTAATGCCAATGGTCTCACAACAACCACCACAGGAAAAAAAAACTTGAAAATCAACCAACACACAGTCGAATTCATTTTAATAGCTTTGGAAATACACAGACCATGAGAAAACAAGAGCCAACTATTGACTTAAAGAGCAGAGCGAATGTTCATGGATGGCAGAGCAAGAAATCCCCATACCTGTGTAAAATATTTCTTAAGCATAAAATACCAGCTTCAACAACCAACAGAGTGAAATGAAAGAATAACTAGGGTGGCAGGCTCGAGGTGAGTTTGAGCGACTTGCATTTACTGCACGCCGCTTCACCCTTCACACTTCATTCATGGCTAGTACGAGCCAGGCCTAATATAGAGCTCATCACTCTTTAGCATTCAAATCGATTAATGCATCCAACTATACCAAACTTTCCATATGTTCCAATTTAACAATGCGCCAACCCTTGCCACAATCCCTATTTCACATATAACAATTTGCTAGGGATACAACCAATCTTGCAATTAAACCAATGCGCACAACAGTCGTTTAACAACTCCAAGGTGACATAACTCAAAAATTTTGTTGGGGATAACATATTCCAACATGACTTTCAATTCAAACAATGCATGTACCCTTGTGATATGAAGCCACCATATCACACATATAACTTAAGCATGGAGTTTAGGTCCCGTCTCAAAGAAATGTAACATAATAATACTTGCGAGTGTTATATGAAAACACCACCATTCCCTTTAAAATCATATCGCTCCTATCATCATATTTGATTAATCATTTCAAAATATTTTAAATGCAAATAAACTGTAGGGATCATCTTAGCCAACTAATAAGCATGTAAAGCATAACTGTTTTTTGTTTTTTTTGTCATAGTCACACAAGTTTCACCAGGGGTCCCACCTATTAGTACATTATTAGATATAGTTAAATGCTAAGTCATAAGGAGTTTGCAACCATTTGCAAGAAGGTACCCTATGTTGCGCTTTTGAGCATCAACAATGTGAAGCCTAGGATTATTTCATAAAGAAATGAGAACAACGAGAATGGTTAACACTATCGACTTCAAGTAAGTCGGGTCGACAATGGGGGATTAGATGATTCATGAGATGATATCAATCGAGTCGACCACGCCAAAGTAGATAATGTCCAAATTTGGGAGGAAGATAACTAAAAGTAGAGTCATGTCAGAATTGAGAGGGAAGACTGCACGACGAATGCAATTCTACAAAACCTCAGTCGACATCGAGAGACTAGAAAAGGATAAATGAAAAAAGAGGCGAGAAGAGATGTGCAACGATAGGGATCCCCGAAGTTTGAATTGTAAGCTCCCTCAGGGGAGACAATTTGTTGGAGCTGTAATAGAGTGTGCCCCGATGACTCTTGGGAGGAATGCAAGTTTGCAGTTGAGTGAGGTAGCCAGTGGCGCCCAACAATAAATTGACATGGTCAATAGTATTGAAATCAATGATTTGGGACCCACAATTCAACATTCTCCCGCAAGAATCCTTATCCTGCATATTACAGACTTCCTCCACAAGAGACTTCATGTCGATACCCAATCCTCTGAAGTATGGTGCAGAACTAACATAGATGGTCATATAAGAGATACACTTCTAATTGAAGCACAAAAAACTAATAAAAAACGACCAGAGGACATATTCCTCCATATAAGAGATCTCACAGACTCCACCCCCTACCAAAATTACTTCTTGAAGATTCCAAATTGTTAGACAACAAAAAATAATCGACGCAACCTTCGATAGGACAATTCATTGAATATATAGACAGGGGTTTTCAAACAATCAACATAATTCTAGTAAGAGAATAAGCACAATTAGCATTAGAATATGGTCTGACTGAAGACCAACAACAGATCATATTAGTCGAGTTGAACACTTAGATATCGACTCCCCAAAATAAGACTGTATCAACTTCCCAGTCGACCCTAGTACTAAGTCAACATAATCAAAATCTTGCAATAATCCCAATCTCTAAATCCCCCAAGAACACCACAATGGGTCTCAAGCACATTCCCATATATGAAGGCAATGAAGATCCCAAATGACATTGGTTCGTTTGTGAGAAATCCTGGGATGTTTCCGACATCACAAATGAAGATAAGTAGATGACACAATTCAATGTCGCTCTTTGAGCCAAGTCTCTCACCTAGTTCATGATACAAAAAATCAAATAAGATCAAAAGTAGATGTAAAAAAAGAATTCCTCGCATTCTTCAAGACGCAAGACATCAGTCATCTAGCTAGAATAAATCTAAAATATTTTCTACTATTTTGAAACTGCTTCAACAATGGTTTGAAATAATCCAACACATCATTAAAATGGAACAACGCAAGATCCAACAAAGCCAATCATTCTAAATATTCTCTCTCTCGTTCTAAAAATTGTAACCTTTCTCTCCAAAAATTCTTATCAATGTAATAGTCACACCCTTCCCCTTGCTCGATATGAACAAGGAATTGAGGAAGGGGGAGATGTTGTAGGGGTTAGTCGGTCCTACCGACTACACCCACCATTCAACCAAATAAGTCGACTTGCAACATTGTTGAAGATCGTAACAACCCCCAGAGAGTACTCTATTTTTCCACTCGCATAGAGAAGGCCAAATATGTTCGAAATAAAAAACAAAAGAATCATGATCGAAATTGAAAACAATGAATCATTACTTGGTGACGAAAGATTGTATCATTTTGGGTGTTCAACCACCTTATCTATTAGAGAGTTTGACCTTGAATTATAGGGAAAAAATTGAAAATAAAATGAAAAAATGGGATAAATGACACTCATGCAAATTGTGGAAATTGTATGTGGATAATGAGACTTGGGAGTCTCATGTGGACAGTTTGCATGTGGATGGAAAGTCTCCATCAAAGGTTAAACAAAAAAAAATATTAAGATTTATTTCCATTTTTCCGAGTTGCTATTTTTTTTTGCTACTCACGGTCTTTTGCATGTGCCAAGTTGTAGAGGGGAAAAAAGTGTTTCCTTTATCCCAATGATGCCCCAACCAAGCCAAAGGTCAAAAAGTAAAACAAAAGAAAAAATAGTTGTGTCCTTCGAAGGATTGCTCAGCCAAGAAGCCCCTCTACAAATTGATCTAACAACCCCTCTATGAAAGACTCCTCTACAAATTGTAATTCAACAAGGATCCCCAATTTTTTTTTTTAATTTTGTTATGCTATTATGTTTTAAATCTAGACATTAATTTTATGCTTTCTATGCTAGCGTTATAAATCTTAATGGTATCTTTTGATAACTATGTTAGCATTATAAATATTGACTTCAATCACGCTCGCTATGTCAACGTTATGCATGCATATAGTTATGCTCATTATGTCGATATTATGAAGATATAAAGAGTTATGCTCACTATGTCGATATTATGCAGATATAAAGTTATATGCTCACTATGCCGACATTAGAGCATTTTAAAATGTCTAAATGAGAATTGTAACTCTGCAAACTGCAAACAAATATGTTATGATTTAGCAAGCATAATGTTATGCTTAGTATGCTTACTATGCTAGGGTTAATACATTTTGACATATTGACACATCTACATTTTGATAGTTGTGTTATCATGTTATTTAAATTTTGTTATGTTGTTATGTTATGCCAAGTACAATAACTCTGTAAATTGCACCTAGGCAAACTGTAACTCTATAAATAGTAATTCAACAAGGACCCCCCCTTTTTTGATTTCGTTGTGCTATTTAAATTGTCATGTTATTATGTTCATGCCAAGCTTAGTAACTTTGAAAATTGTCCCTAGGCAAGTTTTAAATCTATAAATAGTAATTCTTTCAACTATAATTTAGCAAGGACTCCCCATTTAAAAACAAAATTTGTTATATCTTATTTCTATTTTGTCGTTTGTTATGTTAAAGCATACCTAAATAACAATTGACATTATCAATCATGAAGTCGATGTTATGACTCATGACGTCGACATTATCCTAACTATGTCGTCAATATCCCTTGGCAAACTACAACTCTACAAATAATAATTCCTTCAACTGTAATCAAGCAAGGACTCCCCATTAAAAAAAAATGTTATATGTTATTTGTATTTTATCATTTGTTATGTTAAAGCACACATAACTAACAATTGGTGTTATCATGAAGCCAACAATACAAACCATGAAGTTGGCATTATAAATCGTGACGTCAATTCTACATTAACTATGCCAACACTATCCCTTGTCAAATTGTAACTGCAAATAGTAATTCCTTCAAGTGTAATTCAACAAGGACTCCCCATTTAAAAACAAATTGTTGTATGCTATTTTTTTTTTTATTGTATTATTTATGTAAAGCACACCTAAATAACATCTGGTGTCATAAATCATGATGCCATCATTATCCTAACTATCTCGACATTATTCCAGTTTAAAGTCTTGTTTACTATGCTGACATTAATACATTTTAACATGTGGTGAAGACAACTTATGTGAAAACATGTTCGTAGGATACACCATGTCATATTAGGTTTGTTGATGGAGACAACAATAGTGTCGATGATGTTTCTTCAATCAAGATGTTGATGTTGCCTCAATCAAACGTGTGTGTTCCTTTCTTAACGTCGGGGGATTGAAGACCCAAGGTTCGTCCAAAGTTTACCAACAAAAACCCAAAGGCAACGACATATCAATCCTTAGCCAAAGATTGAAGACATTCTCACTCAAGACACCATGAGGATCACAGAGACCATCCACTCTTGTGTCGATGTTGATGAAGGACGAATTGGACAAAATTCCATTTGGGTTGACATTCAGACAATCCATTGAAAACTACTTAACAATTAACAGTAGGCAACAACAATACACACAGTCCATTGACTCATAAGTAACACATCATGAGACCAGGATTACTGCAACTTTATTATCTTCATTCAATCATCCCAAACATACATTAAGCAACTAATGAATTGAAAGCAATAGAGCCCTGCTCTCTTATACATTTTCCAAGTGTTACATTACACACTGCCATGCACTTCCTTTCAGACTCTACCAATGGGACAGACTAATAATTACAACCAAGGACATTACAAAACATACGCTCAAAGCGAGCTCAATGACAACAATACCCACAACTATCAAAACAACAACCAACTGACCAACAAGCTAACTATGCTTATGTTGTCATTGATCCCTTGTATTTGCTTCTCAGCTCTGACGCTCTATCACTTTCAGTTCTTCCCAAATCACTCCTCTAACTGCTAATCCCACACGCTTATGTCACCCACATGCACTCCACATAGCCTCTTTGAAATTGTGGAAATATCATCTACCTTTCTAGCTCATCTTCTTTTTTCTCCATGCTCCTTCATGTTGCTTGTAGTAATCATTCGGGAATATTTTCTGAAGATTCTTTCTTGATTCTGGCATGCATGCGGTGTCTTCTTGATTTCTGGCATGCATCAAAAAAATCAGACCGACACACATTTGGCATAACTCAAACTAGCGTGCAATAACAAAACTTGACTTGACGCACGTGCCTCCTGTCACCCCTTGCGCAACTGCTTGAGCGGGTGAAAAAATGGAATAGGCATGCACAACTTTGTTTCTGTGCGTGCGATATTTACCCAAAACTTTGGGTGCCAACAAGCCCCCACCAATAATATTTGGCTCCTCCTCGAACCAAATGCCTCATAGAGTGATTGAGGCGATGGATGGAACCATCTTTAGGAATTCCTAGATGAACTCCTTGAATTGGCGATCTAGCTCATTTAGGGTTCTCTGAAGTTCTTGGGTGAGCTAAGCAATCACATCGACATTGATTGTGGTGACCTAAGGAGATGTCTGATTCGTTGTTTCCATTTTCTCGATCAAGGGGTCGGCAACAACCTTCACGTATTTCAGTTGGGCATAAAATATTAAGGCCTTATTGATCGTAGTAGTGATGAGCTATGATATGATTTTCTACTCATCGTGGGCTGCAATGATCTCTTTTGTCTTGGATGCAATAGCTTCCATTGAAAGGGTACAGTCTCCTAGAGGTAGAGAGGCCATGCACTCTTTTGTTGCACGACTTTAGCTTCAACTACACGAAAGAAATCATGAATAACAGTTAATTCTAGGGGGATTTGTAAATGTGTCCACAAGGTGAAGTTATGATCAACCACCCCTATAAAGTATTTCAATCTACTCTTCCCATCCCGAAAAAATGCCTCTACTGTTGCAATATTCTTTTGAAATTCGGTCTCCTCCGGCGTTAACTCTTTATGCCATCCACAGAGTTATAAATTATGAGATTCCAAAATACGAATACATTCAGTAACCACTCTAAGTTTATGTGGTGTAAGCCTGGACCTGCTCATTCTTACACACTTGTGAGTAAGCCTTGTCCAAAGTAGTGAATACATCGATGTGACAGGCTATAATGGTGTCATATTGTGCCTTAGTTTACGCATGCACAATGGATTCTTGCTACAATTGAGATTTGGTGTCTGCATGGCTCGATAATTTTTGGTCGAACTGAAGGTGTAATTGGGTGTGCTCTCGGGTGAGAGTTTGGTTTATCTACTCAAGCTCATAGATCATGTTAGTCACCAATCCTTGTAGCTCGAAATTAGAGACCCGAGAAAGGTCAAAATTTGTCTTGGCCAATTCGGAGGGGATAATGGCAAGTGGGATGACACTCAGAATGCAGTGGTGGCTCAATCCCAGAGCGTCGATGGATTGATTGGGGATTCTGGGGAGGATATTCCGATGGTGAGGGTAATGTAAGTTGTTGAACTAGAGTGTCTACTTTCCTCACCATATCATTTTGGAATGCTTGTTGTTTGGTTAGTTGAGCATGAAGCTCCTTCATCAGCTTAGTTGATTGATGGCTAGGTATTGAGGAGCTAGTCTCTACTGACTTTGTGGTAGTTGTGCGTCAGCTTTATTGAAACCTGGCCAGACCTTCGACCAGGATGAGGGTGGTGGGCCTCTTTTTTAATTGGGGTTGCACACAGGGAGGGTGGATGATCATGGTCTATGCTGGTGTCAAGGTCAATAGGGGGAGAAACTTAAGTCTTGGAAGATCGCTTTCATTTCTTGGTTGTCTCTACCTTTGCCTCAGACCCATTGTTGCTTTGCATATCCTCATTTGAATGGGGTGACCCTTGGTCCCTAGAACCTAACTTGTGGATCTTAAATGCAACAACCTTGTCTTTATGTAGACCAGTAGCCACTTCCTGCCTTTGCTCTTGGGACTTCTTGGTCCATACTTCGAATTCATCTCAGACCTCAAAGAAGGGAGGATGGTAGTCAGTTGGCCATAATGCCACATCGTCTAGGATGTCCCTTTTCATAATACAGAAAGGAATCTTGGCCTCTATCATATCATTGGTTGCGTGGGGAGAAATAAAAACATTATGAAAATATGATTTAAATTCAAGATAATCATCATACCTGTCAAAAAATTTCATTGGGACGCATACCCTTTGATCATAAGCCACAATTAAATCTATTAACCACTTGTGAAAGGCTTCAGAAATGGTTTCCTCGACCTCGAGAATTTTGAAATGCTAGAGAGTCAGGAACTGGGAAGAGATGAACGAGGGGGCGTCTTCTAAGTTTGCGTTAAATCCTTGTGGTGGTTTCCATTGCACCATTCCAAACAAAAGAATGACCCAACTGTAATGAAATTATTTGCCCTAATCTTGAGAATCAAGGAAATCAACATTAGACTCATCGAGCAAGTATGGAGCCTGGGCCATTTGAGTTCCTCCAACACATTGCTCTGTCGTTAGGACCACCTCGAGGGTGCATTCATATTTTCGGCATTTGTGGATGAGCTTGCAAGCCAATAACATTGTGGTGAACCGAATTATTGGATTATTAATATTGGGGATGACTAGCCCTCGTTTCCCTCTGTGTGCTCCAAATCGAGAATAGACCTCCTCCTTAGTAGCATATTTTTCTTTAAGGATAATTTTTGGATCTTTGTCGGAAGTGGGAAGGCATGAAATATGGTTCATCTTGTCTTGATCAATAGGTTAGGGTTGGTCCAACCACAGGTATCCCCATGCATCTTGGTGAGGAGGAAGTGAAAATAAGCCTGGACAACTGGGGCGCGACTGAAATGAGGAAATTTGAGTAAGGTGAGAATTTTGGATTTTTCTTAATGGCCTTGCCCATTCCTGGGTCATTATTCACTTGGTACCATCTTCTTTCTGGATGACCTTTGTATATTTCTCGAATTGTAACTCATGGAATTGATTAGAGTCCCCGACGTTATAATTGGTACATTTTAACAAAGAAACCTTCCCGAAGGCCGACCCTTCAAATTGTACACCTCATGGCAGCACAGGATCGTGAATCAATTGTTCAAGCTTGGAATTTGGTCAAGCTTGGAGCTTTCTTGAGGATGCCATGGCAGATAGAGTGATTTCATTATGAGAGCCCACAAATATCTAATGGAGTTATGAACTTATCAGCCAACACCTTGCTAGGAAAGAAATGGAGGGAGAACACTCCACTTGTCCTCAAGATAATAAAGCTATAATGGCATCTGTCGTTTGTTGAATGTAGAGTTACTATCTAGTCCTTTTGTTGATCTAGTCGGTACCATCCTCCATCCCAGTCATTGAATTCGTCGCACTGGACATCGATCAATCATTTTATCTTTAATGTTGAGCTTTTTGCCAGCCACTAAAATTAATTTTTCCTTCATATTAAATTGGGAAAATCATCCTCATGTCCGCATCAATAATGATCCTATTTTCCTAAAATTAGATGAAGTTGATGCAGTGTAACTACCTGTTATATCAATAGTTATTATTACAAATCTTTCACTGTCGTTGAATCTGGCAGAATGGTGATGATGTAGACGAGTTTTTGCATGTGTGAGTCTTATTCTTTGAGGGCACCATGCATGCTTCTTGCACACCCCTACATCAGTGTGCTTTTGGTTAAATTGTTGCAACGACCCTTGGTGGGTCGCGACACTTCTTTTTTCGAGCCCATCTGGTCATTTTATGCCATGGGGGGACTGCACTTGGCCCTTCTATATCTGGCGATATCCACTGACTACCCACTACTCCCTTAATATTTTGGGATGTGTATGTTTGTTCAATGGGGTTGAGTGGGATTGAACTGGTGGACGTTCTTTCTATTACAACAAATTGTGTAGCCATATCACTTATCCGCACACGTGGATCTGTAACTCTCCTAATAGAAAACTGAGGAACTGGGGGAACATAGATCTTTCTCGACAACACGCATTGGGCCTTCACGTATTAGCTGCATGCCTCACACTACTTCTTGGCCATCCATCGACGTCCACAAGAGCATGTGTATCAACAGATATCTACATCTAGTCTGAATCTTTCCCGCATGGATTCTTCCATTGTTGCCCATTCACGGGGAGGTTCTCGATGCACGACCCACCATTAGGAAAGTATTCCTATGAGCATTGTATCAAGAGAATGAACCAAGTGTTGTTCGGGAATGTGTTGCATCCAAGAAATAAACGCATCCACCGGATCTGACCCATCGAACCAGTGGGATCAAAATTAATCTTTGTGCACTTCGATGGTAATGCGCATGCATATTCTTGTTGAAACTTGATAAATCTTGTTCTGACATCTCTCCATGGCATCATCTGAATTATTCTCGTATGAATTCAGTCTCCTCCAACTCAGTTCACTATCTATCATGGGATTGACATAATATTCCCTGCGCCCTGTGAACTTTTATATATTCTCAATAAAAAAAACTCTATGCATCATCATCTATCGACTCACTGTATATGTCCCCTTCATTAGGATCTAAAGGTGCAATTGCGTGCAGGGTGTCAGTCTCAAACAACATATGTCACTTCTTCAAATTCAACACCACATTATTGTCGAAGGCGTTAGAAAAACAGGACCGCAGAGCAATAAAATAAAACAAATGCAAAAACAAAACACATAAGACACACAATACAAGAGAGACACAGATATACGTGGTTCACTCAGTGTGGGCTACGTCCACCAGAGAAATTGCCAGGTCCTTCCTTTATTATTATCCAGCAAATGAAGGGATACAACCTACAGCAAAACCCGCTGTAACTTCCTCTTCTTTCTCTCACAGTCTTCTCTCTCAGAATACAATATTCACCATCATCCATAGACGTAATACATTTCCCTCATAAAAGAGGGTTGCCTTCTAGGGCAAAAAACCCTAACATAATCTCTACCGTTAGATCTGCGACCTTATAATGAACGGTCCAGATTTATAATGAAATTACAATATACTTTTATAAGGCAATTTTTGCTTCGGGGGCTTCGCCCCCAAATCCCCGCTGGGGACCCACTTGCCCCCAGACCCCCCAGCCGGGGGGATGGACCCCCCGGATCCCGCAGAGGGGGTACCCCCCCTCTGCA
>JASDQU010738337.1:108890-140446 GCA_032191745.1 Picea mariana | reverse complement strand
AATAACAATACATTAAAATAATAAGAAGAAGAAGAATAATAATAAAGTCATCTCAATTAAAAAAATTAAATAACTATGTACGTACATATTTAGACAACAACATATAAATTAAAATTTACACATTAACAAATATGATCCCTCTTGGTGCTTGATAGATCGAGATTTAAGATGGATCTACGCTAGTTAAATTACAATGCATTCGATATCCATGAAGTGGGATGAACCCCCTCTCACCATGAACAATCCCTTTTTGATGATGCCAATATTGTGCATAAAATTTAATAATAGATAAAAACATGTTATCTCTTCTTGCATGACCATTGTTACTTAGTTGTGTGGGAAACATGGAAAGAGGAATTTGATGGAAATATAATGGATTGATTTGACAAAATTCCGCGAGGGGAGAAGATTATTGTTTCCAAAATTTGTCAATTTTCATAAATGAGAGGCATATATTTTCTTCTAAGAATAAGTTTAAAAATAAACATTTACTTATATATATTATTTTTGTATTATTTTCTATAATGAAGTTGTTGCGCCTATAGGCCCTCTACATCCCAGTATGGGAGAGATGTTCATGTAACATAATGCATTAAAATAATAATAATAAAACATTAATAAAAAATTATGTAGGCTCCATTATGTATATATGTACTTTGAAAATAATAAATAATAATAAAATAAAATAAAAAATTGTGTAGGGTCCATTATATATATATATATATATATATAACAACCAACCTGGATCCATTTAACTCTAGATCGATCAAGTATCGAGAGGGATCAAATCTCTCGAGGTGCAAACCATTTTTAGAGTGCAAAACTTGAGAAAAGGTTAAAGGTTTGCACCTCTAGAGATTTGATCCCTATGGACGCTCCTGAGTTAAATGGATTAGGCTGGTTGGTAATTTTTGAGTACCATGAACATCTTAATATTGAGAATTAAATTTGATACATAAAAATAAATAATTAAAATCCAATAAAAATATATATTTATTATATAGAGAGGGAATTAAATTAAAATAAATTAATAATAAATTTGAAGTTTTTTAAAATATGGATCAAAAATATGGTGGATTAATTTGAGTGGATGAGTGCTCTAAATTACAAGCACGAAGTTACAGGTCAAGTTCCCCGGTTGGCTACCTTTATGAAAATTGTGGGCTTCACTCAATGTCCCAATGAGATTAGATTAGGTTGTCCAAACTGCTACCAACTGATTTACCATCGGTACAATACTCAGAATGAGGGGAAATGCCCAATAGATTACCTAAGATGTGCATTTCATAAATAAATAAATTAAAATATATATATGATTAGAACTAATTCAACTTTAAACAATTAATTAAATAAACTTAGAACTTATTGATATGTTATTGTATTCTAAGTAAAAATTAAATTACATTTAGAAAGTGAAAACACTACTAACACGGTTCTTAAATTGCCTCAACATGAGCCTATTTTTTTATCAACTAATTCAAATATATATAACAAAAAGGTGCCTTGTTGCCTTATCAAAATATCAAGAAAGTTTTTAGATGAAAAAAACCATCCACAAGTCCTCCATAAAATCTAAGTAATATTAAAAATGTGGCATGTATCTAGCAATAATAATTAGAAATTATGAGGGGGATGCATAAATCATTTTAGCCCTATGTTCCTCCAAAATAAGTAATCTAATCTAGCCCTGAAAAACAACATTTGACAACTCATAAACTCTCGAATTATGTTCTTTGTAGACATTCTAGAAGGATCTTCGTGGACATGCCCATCTGCTTCCATGATTTGATGAAGAAGTGGGTTTAAAATAAATTTTGAAGTTTGAAGGTGTCATTTGTTGGCATGTTTACAAGAAGAGTGTGTTTGTCATTGATGGAAAGAACAACAGCGACGATGGCATATTGGCAGCAATGATGGAAAATAGGAAAGCAACGATGATAACATCGGGAATGGCTAGACTGTGACAATGTGGGGGTTTGGAGCAGCTTGCTTGTGGTGCTAGTACTTCATGGTGTTACTTCTTGCATATTACTTGTTGTTTTGGTGGAGCTACCTAGGCCTTCAAGCAATATTAACATGATTGGGGGAATCATACACTCTTGGTGAGGGAGCCCTGAGGTTTTGCATCTTTATTATACTTTCATAATGATATTAAAAACAATAGGCGCTCATCTCCTTGGCGTACTTTGGAGCACCTTGGGGGTTTGATGAGGATTTTCGTGATGATGTGCTATTGGAATCTTGTGATGGAGCACCCTAGCTCTTGGAGTGTCTATTGTACACCTAACTCCACTCCGCGTTGCACATCTAACTCCATGAATAAAAACTACTGACTGTAACTGTCAGTGAAGCCAAAGAGACTCAACATAACCACCAGAAAAGAGGAAGGGTTGCGAATTTTTCGGGAAGAGGAAGGGTCATGATTCTCTTTCTGGCAGAGGATTTTGAAGGATCACGTTTTTTTATCAAGCACAGGACTTGGAGGAGTAGGAATCTTTTTTATCTGAGTGTGGATAGAGATGGGTCGAGTTTTTTGATCCAACGTGGACTTAGAAGGGTTAAATTTCTTTTGAGATAGAAGGGTCGCACTTCTTTTCGGGAAAACACAGAAGGGTTGTACTTCTTTTCGGGCTAACACAGAAGGGTTTCACTTTTCCTTGCATACACACAGAGGGGTCACACCTCTTTTCTTTCTCACACAGAAGGGTCGCACTTTTCCTTGCATACACAGAGAAGGGTTGCAATTTTTTATAGAAGGGTCACATTTTTTTCACCCTTACATAGAAGGGTCGCATTGCATGACAGAAGAGTCACATTTTTTATAGAGGGGTCACACTTTTTCACCCTTACATAGAAGGGTCGCATTGCATGACAGAAGGATCACATTTTTGGCTAGAGGGGTCGCACTTTTTCACCCTTACACAAAAGGGTTGCATTGCATGACAAAAGGGTTGCATTTTTTGCTAGAGGGGTCACATTTTTTCACCCTTACACAGAAGGGTCACATTGCATGACAAAAGGGTCGCATTTTTCACTAGAGGGGTCACACTTTTTCACCCTTACACAGAAGGGTCACATTTTTTATAGATGGGTCGCACTTTTTCACCCTTACACAGAAGGGTCGCATTGCATGAAAGAAGGGTCGCATTTTTGGATAGAAGGGTTGCACTTTTTTACCTTGACACAGATGGGTCGCGATTTTGAAGGGAAAACGCAGAACAAGAGGAGAGACATGAGTTTTTTATCTATATATTCATTCATGCACTTAGAAGGGTTGGTATGAGCTTAAGAGAACAGAAGAGGCGCAGCATATAGAATGTAGATGAATCACAAAGCAATAAATGCAGAAGAAAAGTTGAATAGAAGAGTGCAGTGGAGGCGCAGAGCATAGAAGAAGAAATATGCAGAAGTTGAACAGAGCATAGAAGTTGAAGACAGCAGAGGAGACATTGAGCAGTAACAGATCAAGTAAGTAAGTTTTGTAAGATTCAATTAGGGTGGTGGGGTGGTGCTAGGGAGGATTTTAGTCCTCTAAATTCTAGTTGGTGCTAGAATATATTATGGGAGTTGGTGCTTCCATCTAGTAGGTGTTAGAGAAACCTGAGAGTTGGTGCTCTCTGCAAGTTGTAGCTTGCTATCAGAGGTTGTACCCTCATATTTGAGTTAGTTCTCAAAGACTATGATGTACATGAAAGTTGGGTCTTGATTGACATCCGAAGAAGAAGAAGAGGTTTTCTCCCTTTATGGGTTTCCTCATGAAAATCAGTTTATTTATGTATTCTGTGTGATTGATCAAATATTATATATATCTATGCAACACATTTAATAATAATCTAGAATGATTCAGAAAAGAACAAGAAAAGTTTCAAGATTATATATATATAACTGACTCACCCCCCCCCCTCTCATTTATATTTCCATCACCATTTACCCATTCTTCAACCAACTTAGAATCCCTAAAGACTTGGAGATTTTCCAAATTATATTCAATAGTTGGTTTTAGAAGGAGTTTTAGAGCATGAAGTTACATGCCCAATTATTGCTACAAATGCCTAGATTTTCGTTAAGTGAGTAATTGAGATTTGCAAACATAAATGATATACCTCAACTCCATTAGGTACCTAATTTCCTTGGATATCCACATTAATAGAATCTCTAAGGGATTGATTGATCTACCTCCATGTTGCCTATCTTCCTTGGGGAATTATGTCTAGGACCATTCTGAATATCCTTGTGTGAATATTTCATTTTATAATATACTTCCAAGGAAGAGTAAAACAATTTCTCAAAGAGAGTGTGGTTCCTTTTGATCTAGAGAGATTGAGAAACTATTATTTTGAGAGCTCTGGATTTAGCAACAATGGGTCCTTCATCTATTTTTTAAGATCTTAATTAAATTAGGTCCATATCACATTACTATCCAAGGAGGAGGTCTATTTCCATACTTCTTTAGAAAATAAACAAACCATAAGGATGTGATTGAGGGATTCCATTTTTTTTTTACATAAGATTGAGTAGCATGGTCCTAACCAAAATCTTATTCACAGAATGTCCCAAGTGGGAGTTGTGTTTCTCTATGCTACCCAGAAGAAGATCTTGTCCTTCAAAGGAGTCTACATTACCTAGATTGGTTTCCACCAACGACGATCCTCTTAACTCTTACTAAAAATTTTGTCTTGTCTCTAGAACTTGTTATGTATACCCTTAGATCATAAGACCGCATTAGTTCATCCTCTAGATTCCTTAGATTAATTGAGCAAACCAATAACCTATTGAAAAACAAATCCCATTGCTCTACCAAATGTCCTTCCACTTTAAATGTCTTGCCTTATTTCATCCTTAATTATAGAAAGTGCCATATTCAACTATCAATGTATTTTCTCTTGTCACTATACTTTTGAATCTAGGGATTTCAACTAGATCATCAAATATTGTGTGTTCTTCATTACTACCTATCCTAGGATCCTCCCCTATTTTTTCATTTTGGTCATTTACGACTTTCTAGGTAAGCACCACTAGCCCACGAGAGGAAGTGAGAGATTTCCATATAATATATTCCCCTACCACATATTTTATCTTGGATCTTATCCAATCTTCAAATGAAGGGGGATAAATGTACTTTGGTTTGATTACCTCCCCCCGTAGACCTAGATGTTTGATAAGACTCTAAAGGTTCTTTGCAGTGATGTAAATTCTTCAGTCCCCAAACCACCCATGGCTTTAGTCTTAGCAAGTGTTTTGCATTTAACTAGTGGGAGGCCCCTTTGTCTCTCTTTCACTTCCAAAAAAATGAAAACATATTTTTCTTGTATTTTCTAAGATACTCCTAGAATACATGATAAGGAATGATAGTATATTGGTATTGCCTCTAGCACATATTTAACTAAGGTTAATCTAGCACCTAAAGATAACCATCCAGTGCACTAGCTTGTGATTATTTTTTCCCACAATTTGATATAGCCAAAGCCATAGTTTGTACCCATAGCCATTCACCTCCAAGACAAAATCCAAGTATTTCATTCCTTTGTGAAAACATTGAAACTGAATTTGGAGAATTTGATTGATTGGTCTTTACAACCTTTCATCAATCCATTAAAGGAGATGGTAGACTTCCAAATATTTACCTCCATGCTCATTGCAACACCCAATAGGTTTAAATCTCTATTATATGCTAACTCTCTTACAAAACTTGCACCAAATTGGATAACATCATCCATAAACAAAAGATGAGTGATAGAAACAACAACATTTGTATTAATGCCTTTTGTAAGTATATTGTAATTTTCATACCCAGTTGATTAAATTAGAATTTCATTATTAAATTATATATTGATTTCACTATAACATGTTTCAGGAGTACTGATAATCTAAGTGAGGTTGTTGTTGGGATGAATGCCCTTCGGAATGAGGGGTCAAGTACTTGAAAGAGTTTGTTTAACAATGTCTCATGCTCAATGTTACTTGCAACCTTGTAACTTACTCACTCAAGGGCCTTGTATAAAAGTAGGATGTATTAATTAAAGAAATCTTTGTCTTCACTATGTCAAATTGTAATTATGGTATTCTAAGACAATTTGATTAAACACTTGACTTTCTTGACCTTTCTCATTTCATATTTCAACTTTGCATTGTTTTGGACGCATAAGAAACCACCTCATTGCATATTTTTTTGGAAAGTGTCTATAACCCAACCTTTTATACTGAGAGCTTCAAGCCCTCACGCTTTGGTCCATTCACACCTCCAAAAACTATGATCATAATCATCTTTATGCCACCTTGTAAGTAGGGCACAATGTTTACTCTAGATCCATTCATATTGTATTTGGTATAAGAAACACTTGTGAACCAACCTCAAATGAGTCTCCTTATCACAGGGCTTGGGATGATTCCATGAGATTGACTTCAAAACCTACCTTGTGGAGGTTTCCTGTGCATTCTAATCCATGTAGAGTTGAAATTTTCTATAACATAGCCTTTTATATTGAAAGCTTCAATCCCTTATGTTTGGGTCCATTCACACATCCAAAAACTATGTTCATCGTAATCTTTATGCCACCTTGTAGATAGCACAAAATGCTTACCCTAGATCCATTCATATTGTATTTGGTAGAAGAAAGCTTTATGAATCAACCTCAAATGAGTTGCATTTCCATATGGCTTGGGATGCTTCCACAACATTCACTTAAACAATGTGCATTGTGGTGGTTCCTATGCGTCCAAACCTATGCAAAGTTAAAAGTTTCTATAACCCAACCATTGATGTGGAAATCTTAAATCCCCCATGTTTTGATCCATCCAATTGACTCATAAACAAGGGACTTATAGATCACTCACTTCACTAACACAGATACTTTGTGGAATTCACCTTTTATTCTCATTTCTCAGTCTTGGATAGAGATATCAGTCCTTAGAATCCCTAAGCCCTACTTAGGCTGGTGGGATGTCAAAATTCTTCTTCCCACTATGACTCTGGTCTTGGGTTTTTAACCCCCAAGGATGGAAAATTGCTCACATGGATCATTCCATCAGTTATCCACGCAGTCGTAAATGAGTTCTAGGACAATTGAAATGGCCTTCCAAATTATTTTGGGCATTACCTTCCACCATGTCATTTATCCTACGTGGAATCTTCCATGTCACATGCTCAAACGGACAGGTAGGTGTGTGTGTTACTATGGCAGTGACATGTCCTCGAACATGACACACCCCATTAGCAATCCTTCGGTGGAAATATTCTACGCATCGAGGATATGAACTCATCTAGATCAACGGTTTTGGCTCCCTCAGTGCATATTAATCGACAGTTGGTGGTGAGTCGAACTCTCCCTCATTGGGAATACAGGTTGCACAACCCCAACCTTTTCTTTCAAACATTTCCTTCCAAAAACCTTTCTCTCGGCAAATCCAATGGATGGCAGTTAAGGGAAACAATGGTACCAATTCACTTGGAACCCCTAAACCACACGACAGTGAGCGATCTCACCCAATCCCATTCAATCACTCAATAGGTGGGGTCCTCGACCTTCTAGTTCTTCCTAAATGGTACCTTTTGAATTGGAGTTTTTCATCAGATCCGACGGTTATCGAATCCCCAAATCTAGCGGTTAGGAATCTCTCGGATCTAAAATTCGCATAGCGGTTAACCGACCTCATGACTCAGACATGGTTTTCTATCAAGTTGGACCCATTATGAGATCAATGGCTAAGATCTCATCGAACAAACCTATCGATAGATCTATGGCTCTAGTCCCTTCGGACTATCGCTTTCGATCTTTATCCATGTGCTCTTTGTGGTTCTTTCTGAATGTCGCATTCCAACAAGCTTAGTAGAATGGCTCACAATAGCATCTACGATCCAAATCTTATTAGTCTAACCTCTAGGTGAATCAACGGCTCTTGTCAACTCAAAAAAATATCCTTAGGAATTTCATCATGGCTCAGATCTCCAACAAATGGTCAAGATCAACTCTCCACATCAAATCTATAACTAATATTTCTACGAGGTTTAGGCAGGGAATTCAGATAGGGTTACAAAGTTACTCGAGGATAATAGACTCTTCACTTTTCTTACAGTTCCTGCATGCATTTAACCCCGAATCCTCAAACCTTCGGCCCACTTCTTCAATACGCAGGTGGCTCCTCCCAACAACACCCGAAGTGAATATTTTCTCATCTTATAAACTTTCCATTCAAAGGCTTGGGGAAAACACAGGGTTATAGGCCTCCATCAAACCTCTCATACACAGGACCACAAATAATCAATCAATGTTAAAAAGAGCCTTGTTATACAAACAAGACTCAGATTTTAGCATTCATTCAACATGTTAAAACTTACTTTAAAGACAAGAACCCAAGCTTTACATTCATTAACAATATTTGCTCAATACATTTAGAAACACTTATTTGTTTCAGGTCAAACTTCAATATTCCAACTAACTAAGGGTGAAATCCTTCCCACCCAACCATAGGCTCTGTTGCACCTTTGCTTTCTATAGAAAGCCACCCCCGTTCCAAACCATGATACCACCAGGGGACAATCACAAGTTGGATTTCGAGTTAAGGATTTGTTTAGGAAGGTTATTATCCTTCACTACAATGGCAACAACAGAAATTTCCTCTTCCCACTGAACCCAGGGCCTCCACAAGCTTACCAGGTGCCTTCCTAGCTCGTTTTCCTCTACACAAGGGAGTCCCTTCATTGCTACACAGTCCCTTAATTTTTTCCCCTTAGAAGTGGTGGTTTCTTTCTAGCAAGCACCAACCCACGACCCTCTCTGCTCCAGTCTAGATCTGGGCATTCTTTGTTCCAATGTTGACCATGAGTATTTTGGGCAAGCTTCCTATTTTCTTCACAAAAATTTTCCATTTTTTCTTTCCTCTGGTATAGCTTGTGTGCTCTCTCTCGATCTCCCTTGCTTATTTGTGATACCACTCTGATTTTACACTTGTGTTATGCCTCATGTTCGCTCTGCCTCTTCCTTTCCTGATCTAGAACATTCCTTTTCTTGGGTTCCCCATCTTTCTTCTATCAGAAGTAGTCCTGAGATTAAAGCTCCCAAATCGAAGGGGCACCTCCATGGTACTTTTGGTTGACAACTTTAGTTGACTCAGTCATCCTCTGTGTACATTTCTGAAGGCATTCATAACTGCCCAAACCACAAGGTTTGGTTCCATTAATAGGCTTTCTTGTAAATAGGGTGAGCAGGGTACTTTCAGGAAGGTCTAGTCATTTGAGGTTATTCAGGTGGAGGTTGGGCTTCTAGGAAAGATAAGGAAATTCCTAGTTTCCCCTCACCAATTCCCACTCGTGGTATCACGACGAGTACTACAAGTCTTCCCCTTCAGTCAGCTGGTAGGTGATTTCATTAAAAAAAAAAATAGTTATAGTGTTCATTGATTACAATCATGAATTCTTAAGCATAATTACAGACTTGGGGGAAAACAAGGTGTTACATTCCCTCCCCCTTAAAGGAAACATCATCCTCAAAGTTTTTCCACCATATGAAAAGTTTCATATAGAAAACAAAAACAGATATGACATCCTCATGGCATCCTCATGGCATCCTTCAGATTCCATGTGGCCTTATCTACTCCAAAGTGCTTCCATTGCACTTTGACCTACATGATAGCTTGGTTTCATAGCAATGTCTCTCTCCTATCCAGGATGCATTGAGGTTTGGGATAGAATTTTCCCTTTGATTCCACCTGTATCACAATCCAATAAAAAATGTGATTGAATCATGAATATGCTTCTTAAGTAAAGATACACAGAACACATTGTGATCTTTAATAGTGGGTGGCAGAGTATGATGGTATGCCACCGTTCTTATTCTTTCTAGGACTTCAAATGGTCCACAATAGAGGGGCACTATATTGGCATAAGTTTCCATTCTTAGGGAGATCCTCTTGGGATTCACCCTAATATACACATGATCTCCCATATTGAACTTCTTATGAGTTATTTTGTTATATGCATAGCTTTTCTCTCTATCCTGGGCCACTTTTAGGTTTTGCTTAATTATGATCACTTCCTATTATGTCTCCTTCAACAGGTTTGGTACAAGTGTGATCATGTCTACTAGATTGTCCCAACTAATTGGAACTCTACACTTCCTGCCATACATACCCTCAAATGGGCTCATCTTCCATGACTCTTGATATCCATTATTGCAGGAAAATTTTACCAAGGATAGATATTATACCCATTGCTTGGGTTGATGCATAACATGCATCTTTAACACATCTTCCAGCACTCTATTTACCCTTTCATTTTATCCATCTATATGGGGATGGTAGGTTGTGTTGAATGCTAATTGCATTCCAAAGCCCGGAAATAGGATTTTCCAAAAATTCGAAGTGAATTTCGCATCTCAATCATAAATAATGGTCTTGGGCATACCATGCAATCTAAAAAAATCCTTTATAAAAACATTAACAACATCTGTAGCTTTAAAAGTGGACTTGATTGGAATAAAATGAGTTGCCTTGCTTAGTTTATCCACCACTGCCACGGTTGCATTGTGCTACCTAGTTGTTCTTGGAAACCCTGTTATAAATTCCATGGGGATAATCTCCCACTTCCATTTTGGAATTTTCACCCGTTGCAACAATCCTATTGGGTGCTTATGCTCAACCTTGACTTATTGGCACTTAGCAATATACTCTACAATATAATTTTTCATTCTTGGCCAGTAATACATTTGTATTAATGTTGTTATCATTTTTTGGTAACCAAGATGACCCACATAAGGCCTCCTATGAAACTCATCCATTATGAGGTTTTTCAACTCTGGTGAATTAGGTATGTACAACTCGTTGTTGTACATCAACAACCCATCTGTTGTGATCTAGTATCCCTTGTAGATTTTCCTTTTGACTCTAGCTACAATCTTTCTTTCACTAGATTAAAATGTTCATCGCTTTGCAAGAGAATTTTGATTCTTTATTTGATGTCAATTTCACACATGTTTGCTCATGTTAAGTGTATCATCTGCACACTTCAATTGAGTGCATCTTCCAATCGATTCTCCTTCCATTTTATATGTTTGATCTCGAAATCGAATTCACTGATTAGTTACATACAACTGACCTATCTGGCATTGAACTATGGCTGATCAAATAGGTATTTCAATCCACAATGATCTGTCGTCAAGAAAAATCTTTTTCCAAGCAGGTAATGCCTCCACATTTTTAAAGTGCAAAATGGTTGCAATACCAAAGTCACGAGTAACATAACATTTCTCATACTCATTTAGTTTCTTTGATTCATAGCAAAGCACATGTCCCTCTTGCATGAAAACTCCACCAAGTCCTTCCTTGCAAGCATCAGTGTAGACTAGGGAATCGTTTTCAGGGTCTGGGATTTTTAGGATAGGGGCATTGGTTAAGAGGTAGTTTAGTCATTGAAAGTTGGTCTCACACTCTACAGACCATTCAAAATTCACCCCTTTTCTCTGCAATGAGGTGATGGGATGACCGATCTTGGAAAATCTCTTAATAAACCTCCTCTACTATCTAGCTAATCCCATAAATGATCTTAACTCAAATAAATTCTAAGGGGTTGGCTAATCCATGATTGCCTTAATATTTTTTGGATCTACAACCATTCTCTCTTCTAAAATTATGTGACCCAACTATTGGATGTCCTTCTAGAATAAGTCACATTTTTTATATTTAGCATACAATTGACTATCTCTTAACACCTGTACAAATCTAAGATGATCCTCTTGCTCTTCCTTGGTTCTAGAATATACCAAGATATCATCAATGAAAACTAGGATGAACTTGTCCAAATACTTGTTGATAATGTTGTTCATCAAACACATAAAGGTGGTTGGTGCATTTGTAAGCTCAAAAGGCACCATCACATACTCATATTGTCCATACCTAGTTCTAAAATTCAAATTGTGGATGTCTTCATCCTTAATTCTAACTTGGTGATATCCAAATCTCAAGTCCATTTTATAAAAGACAGCATCTCCTCTGAGTTGATCAAAAAGATCATCAATATTGGGTAGTGGGTACTTGTTTTTTATGGTCATCTTGTTCAATTTTCAGTAATTGATACACAACCGCAAGATACCATCCTTTTTCTTTACAAATATCATTGGTGCTCCCCATGGGGACACACTCAACCTAATATACCCTTTATCCATCATCTCTTTTAATTACACCTTTAACTCTACCATCTCTGGCGTACTCATTTTGTAGGGTATTGTAGATGTCAGTATTGTTCTTGGTACAAGGTCTATGGAAAAATCGAGATCTCGCTTGGGAGGAAGTTCGGGTAACTCCTTTGGAAATACATCTTTAAATTCCAACAACATTGGGTGATCCTCAATCTTCAGCTTACTATTCTCCATTGAATTTAGGACTTTAATTGTATACAAGGGACACCCCTTTCGGCTTAACTTCTTGAGTTGTAGTGTTGATATTTTCCTCACCAATATAGGATCTTGAATGCCCTGTGGCACCCTCATGTTGCCTTTTCCATCTTTACACTCTAGGGTTTTGTCTTGGAATTCCAATTTTTCTTTGTAGATAGCCTACTAGTCCATGCCTATCAGTACATCATATGACCCCAAAGGTAGGATATTTAAGGTTGTTTGTGTATGAAATCCATTCATTTCAAATGGGCATGCTTCAATCATTTATGTCACCTTCCACTTAGTTCCCATGTCTAGTTGAACTAACCACGATTTTACATGTTTTTTCCTCTATAAGGCACATGCTTCAAAAACCTGGGGGAAAATATAAATAAGGTTAGAACCAAGGCCAATCAAAATAGAAATGGGTTGTTTGGTGATTATACCTTCCAGCTCCACCATTGAAGCTTGGTGGTCTTCATGTCGATTCTCGACAACTGCATAGATTCGTGGAACATTCTTGGACACATAATTAATGGTAATATCCTCTTGAACATTGAAAGTCCTTTACTATCATGTTGTCTATAAGGGAATTCCCTCAAAACATTTGCCTCTCCAAAACAGCAAAATTGTAGAGGCCCCTTCTTCTACTCCTCTACTTTCTCCCTTACTTTCTCTATTGTCTTGTCCCCACTTTGAGGTGGAAAATTATGTTGGTGCATACTTCTAGTCAGATGACTAAACTGAGCACCTCTTTTTAGGTTTTTATATTGGGATGGTTTAAATACCTTCCTTTGAAATCCAAAATTATCTTTCCTTTTCCAATCCTTAAGAAGCAATTTCCTATGCTTGGATTGGTCATAACAACACTTGGCCTTTCTAATGGTGTCCTCTAGTGTCTTAGGCTTGTCAAACTCAATCCTATCCAAATAATATTGTGGTAATCCATTGAGGAAGACTTGAATACTTTCTTTCTCATCCTTGAGGTACGGAACATACCTCAACAAATCCAAGAACCTCTCAACAAAATACGGATCCATGGTAAGTTTCCCTAACTTATGTTCATGGAACTCTTTGATCTTACCATCATAGTGCACTTTTGATAAATATGCTTTTTTGAAATATCTCTCGAATTGTTTCCAAGTCAAATTAATTTCCTTTGATCCCTTAACATCCTTGAGGTCTTCCCACCATATGGAAGCTCCTCCATTTAAATTGAAAATGGTTATCTTTTCCTTTTTATTTTATGAGTAATTATGCACTTGAAAATACTTCCTTGATCCTAGAAACTAGGCCTCGACCTCCTCTCCTTTCTTGATTTCTCCATCAAAGGTAGGCGGCTTTGCCTTCTTTAATTCCTCTTTTAGAGAACTCTAAGAGTGTCTCTTCTTCTTTTTCTTATGAATACTTGACACGGTGTCATTGTTGTACAACTCTCCTGTAGTGGTCTTTCCACTTGATAACTCTGTGGAAGAATCTCCACCAGCTCTGCTTTTCTTAGTATCTTATTGTCTTTTCCTAGAGTAACTCCTCCCCACATTACTATGAGTTGGCCCTTGCTTTTGAATATCTGATGGGATCTGCAGCTTTTCATACTACTATCGTCCTACATTGCTACTAGTTGGACCTTGCTCTGAATACTTTTGTATCTTGGACAAACTCTGCAGTAGTACATTTAATTATGCCTACTCAAATTGAGCTCTCATGAGCCTCTCATTGTCTACTTTCAGACACCTTACTGTGGATACCAAATCTGGAGGGGTTTCTCTAGCCCTCCTTCCATGAGATTATTCATCTTGAAAATGTGAGGCCTCTTCCATATTGTGTTGCACCATTCACTTATGTTTCTCTTTTTCCTTCTAGGTATCTCCTACGTGATGAAACAACAAGCCATTTTTAGCAACCACATTTCAAATCATATGCAAAAATATTATAATCTGTGTCAGGGCTTCAGTCGAATTTAATAGTCTCGAACCAGGACTCTATTCCTATTGTCAACCTTGTTTAGTAATTGTTGTTAGCACTCATTAGTATAGTTAAATTATTCAACGGTAAAGATATAAACTTTCATCGTGCAAAATATTACAAAAATTTTTCATCCTTACTAGCCCATTCAAGCCTAGATTTTGAACTCTGCTTTGATACCACTGTGTAACACACCCGAACCCCTATGCCCTACTTAGGCTAGTGGGATTTCAAAATTCCTCTTCCCACTATGACTCTGGTCTCAAATTTTTAACCCCCAATGATCCAGGTGGATATTGGTGGTCACCCACCTATTCCATCTGGCTCCTCTTGTCTGTTTTTTGTTCAACACGTTCTTTTGTACTTCTTTGTAATTGTGGGTTCTACACTTATGGGGTTGTCTGAATCTCTACACATCTTCTAGGTGAATACTAGTAGCCTCTCACCTAATCCAACTAGCTTATTTTGTATGATTTCATGTCAGCACATCTTGGTATACTTCCAGGGCCGTTTTGGAGCCCTAAATAGTGTTTTTTTGTCTCGCCACGGTCAAATTGTAGACGAAGTTAGAGTTTGACGATGTAATGTGTAGTTATCTTAAATACCTTTCCAACAGGCTATCACGGGACTAAAATGGAGGTCGTATGCAAAAGTTACGGCCCCGGGAAGTTGAGGTACCAACTTACCCATAGGGGCCCACATGACTTTTGGTGTTTCACCTCCGAGGGTTAAGTTTTTGGATGTCTAGGGTTTTGGAATTCATGAGTAATATCAAAAAGGCCTCTGGAGCCTCATTGTAATCATTTTTCTTAGACGAATGCATGTAGCAGCCACATCTCTTCTCAAATATAGCTACCACCATTCAAGGAAGTGTTTCAGTTCTGCAGTTTTATAGTTTCCACCTATTTCATTTATTCAATAGAAGATATTGCTCATTGGATATCTGTTTTTTTCTTCATATCTCTATGTTTATTGTATTCAGTTTGTTGATCAGTTCGTTCCTCTCCTAAATTCGGATCACCCAAGGATGGAAACCTTCTCACATGGAGCATTCCATTGGTTATCCACGGAGTCATAAAAGAGTTTCAGGCCATTCGAAATGGCATTCCAAAGTATTTAGGGAATTACCTTCCACCACATCATATGTCCTACATGGTTTCCACATGGACTCTTCCATGTCACCTACTCATACGAATGAGACTTGGTGACAAAATCACTGTCAGGAACCGGTACCCAATTCCTAGGATTGATGACCTTTTTGACCAACTCAAGAGGGAAAAGTTATTAACCAATATTGACCCAAAGTCTGGCTACCACCAAGTTCCCATCAAACCAACTGATGTATGGAAGACAACCTTCAAATCTAAAGAAGGTCTCTTTGAATGGATGGTCATGCCCTTTGGCTTAACAAATGCACAACCCAGCCACTTTCATGAGTTTGATGGATGATGTATTGAGACCCTTCACCAACTCTTTTGTGGTGGTATATTTGGATGACATCCTCACCTTCAGTAGAACTTGGGAGGAGCACATCTGGCATATTCAACAGGTTTTCATCACTCTGCGGCAACGCAAGCTATATGCCAACTTGGAAAAATGCTCTTTTGGCATGAACAAGGTCCAATACTTGGGCTACATTCTTGATGAACATGGGGTACATGTTGATCTAGCTAAGATCCAATTCATACATGACTAGCCAGCCCCAACCACACTAACCGAGCTTCAGAGCTTCTTGGGATTAGCCAACTTCTACCGACGGTTCATGTTAGGATTCTCCACTTTTTCATGGGCCCTCAGCCAGGTGACCAAGGGCAGTGGCAGGGAAAAGTTCGTGTGGGGGAAGGAACAACAATGAGCATTCAATGATCTGAAGCATCATTTATGCTCAGCTCTAGTACTCTCCTTGCCCGATCTGTAGCAATCGTTCGATATTGAGACTGGTGCATCTGACTATAATATAGGTGCAGTTCTCACTCACCATGGTCATCCGGTGGCATACCATAGTGAGACTCTGATATTGTTCTAAAACACCCCACCTTTGACAAGGAAATGTATTCCATTGTACAATCCTGTCATCAATGGAAACATTACATTCTGGGAAAGGATACGATCATCCACACTAATCACAAGCCTCTACAGTTCATACAGACACAGGGGAAATTGTAGAATGATCGCCATCAGAAGTGGTCCACCTACCTGCAGCAGTTCCATCTCAACATCAAGTATAAGATAGGAATCTCCAATCGTGTCATTGACTTCCTCAGTCGACCTCCCATGGTTGCACTCACCATTGTGCTCCATTATTGTGGACATGAGGCATCTGAGTGTCCCCAACTTTATCAGTAAGAATCAGATTTTGCCACCACCTATCACCTCTTGGGTACAGGTGTGACTGTCACGGATTTTCACATTCATGATGGACTATTATTCCATCTGGGCCATCTTTGTGTTCCTACAAGCGAGTGTGCAAAGCTGATTTGGGAAGCCCACTACAGTCGGATGGCGGGACATTTTAGCGTGGAGAAAATTGTGGTCGTACTTCAGAAACATTTTTATTGGCCAAAACTTCGACACGACATCAGCAAGTATATCAGATCTTGCATTGCCTGTGCCATTTCCAAGCCATCCATCAAGAAGTAAGGCTTATACATCCCTCTTCCTATTCTCGAGAATCCTTAGGAATCCATCTCAATAGATTACATGTATGGCCTTCCATCCACCAAGCAAGGCAATGACTGTGTATTTGTGGTCGTTGATCGGTTTTCGAAGATGGCCATCCTCACAGCCTTCAAGAAGAATATCACAGTGGAAGATACTGCCAATATCTTCTTCGAATGAGTGTGGGTCCATTTTGGGATACCACATACCATCATCTCTGACCAGGACAATAGGTTCCTCAGCACATTTTGGTCGAGTCTCTGGTCACTATTGGACACCAAGCTCACTAAATCCATTGCTTTCCACCCCAAAACAGACGGCCAAACAGAGGTCGTCAATCGGATGATTGTGCACATCTTGCACATGTACAACTCTAAGCATCCGCGTACATGGGATGAGAGTCTCCCCTATGTTCATCACAGTTACAATAGGGCTCTCCATAGCTCCACTGGCCATATCCCATTTCAGGTGGGGCTGGGATTCCAACCCTTGGGTCCCATTGATGTTGTACTACCTCTTGCCACCACATAGACAGACTCTTCCCATGTTTGGTCTCAGACTGACAAATCCACCAAATTCATTGAGTGGATTCAGCACATCCTCCAACAGGTCCAAGAGATTTTACAGAAATCCAATGCTAAGTACAAGCAACGCGATGATCAACACAAGGTACCGCACCAGTTTCAGGTTGGAGATAAAGTTTGGTTACATTTGCAGAAGGAGCATCTCACATGGCCCCATCGAAAGATTTGCCCACTTCGCTATGGGCCTTACACTATCATCAAGGTTGTTGGTAGCAATGCTTTTGAGCTCAACACTCCACCCTTCCTTGGCATACACCTAGTATTCAATGTGGACCTCCTTTGGCCATATTTTCCACCATTATTGGACACCTCAGAGATCGCAGAATAGATGACACCAACATAGCTCAACCATGACTGCATCGAACAAGCATCCATTGATCAGATAGTGGACACACAAGTCAAGGGCACTCACTAGCAGAGGATCCATCTTTATCAGGTTGTCAAGACAGAGCAACTCCTACACCAAGGCGAGTGGCTCACCCCGGGCCAAATCCAACAGAAGTTTCCTCACCTGATGGGGGAACTCAACTCAATGGAGACCATTACTTCCTAATGGGGGGAGGATTGATCCAGGTGGATATTGGTGGCCACCCACCTATTCCAACTAGCCCCTCTTGTTCGTTTTTGGTTCAACACGTTCTTTTGTACTTCTTTGTAATTGTGGGTTCTACAATTCTAGGGTTGTCTGAATCCCTACACATATTCCAGGTGGATATTGGTGGCCTCTCACCTAATCATATTGGCTTATTTTGTATGTTTTCATGTCAACACATCTTGATGTACTTCCAGGGCCATTTTGGAGCCCTAAACAGTGTTTTTTTGGCTTGCCACAATCAAACTATAGATGAAGTCAAAGTTTGATCGCATAATGTGTATTTCTCTGAAATACCTTTCCAACGGGCTATCACTCGCCTAAAACGGAGGTCGTATGCAAAAGTTACAACCTCAAGAAGATGAGGTACCAACTTACCCATAGGGGCCCACATGAATTTTGGCGTTTCCCCTCCTAGCGTTAGGTTTTTTTATGTCTAGGGTTTTGGCATTCATGAGTAATCTAAAAAATGCCTCTGGAGCCTTATTGTAATCATTTTTCTCAGACGGATGTGCGTAGCATCCACATCTCTTCTCAGAGATAGCTACCACCATTCAAGCAAGTGTTTCAGTTCTGCAATTTTACAGTTTCAACCTATTTCATCTATTCAATAGAAGATATTGTTCACTAGATATCTGTGTTGTTCTTCATATCTCTGTGTTTATTGTATTTAGTTTGTTGATCAGTTTGTTCCGCTCCTAAATCCGTATCACCCAAGGATGGAAACCTTCTCACATGGAGCATTCCATTGGTTATCTACGGAGTCAGAAATGAGTTTCAGACCAATTAGAATGGCCTTCCAAAGTCTTTCAGTCATTACCTTCCACCACATCATATGTTTTACATGGTTTCCACATGGACTCTTCCACATCATCTACTCATATGGATAGGTAGGTCTGTGTGTTAGTGTGGCTATAATATGTCATTGGACATGGTATGCCCCATCAGTTATCCTTCGGGGAAAAGATTCTACGCATCCAGAAGATGAACTCATATGGATCAACTATTATGGCTCCCTCGGCGTATATTATTCAATGACTGGTGATAGGTTTGACTCTCCCTCATCAATAATATAGGTTATGCAACCTCAACCTTTTCTTTCAAGAATTTCCTTCAATAGCCTTGCTCCTAACAGATCCAACAGATAGGAATAAGGGGAAACAACGGTTATGATTCACTCAAAACCCCTAAACCACACAATAATGAGTAGTCTCACCCAATTCCCTCCAATCACTCAATAGGTGGGTTCCACGACAAGATCTATGGTTGATATCTTACCGAGTGGACTCCTCGATAGATCAATGGTCGTCGCCCATTCGAGATTTTTCCATTGAAAAATACATCCTTCCCTGCCCTTGTGGTTCTTCCCCGACCTTGTGGTTCTTCCCAAAAGATTCCTTTGGAACTTGATTTTTCCGACAGATTCAATGGTCATCGAATCCTTGAATCAAAAAATCAGGAAACTCTTTGATCTTATATCCGCTCAGCGGTTAATCTACCTCGTGACTCTGATAGGGTTTTATATTGGGTTAGACCCACGACGAGATCAACAACTCAGATCTCATTGGCCAAACCTCTTGACAGATCTATGGCTCTAGTCCCTTCAAAATCTTACTTTCGGTATTTCTCCATGCACTCTTTGTGGTTCTTTCCAAACGTCGCATTCCAATAAGCTTAGCAGAATAGTTCAATACAAGATCTATGGTTCAGATCTTATCGGTCTAACCTATAGGTGAATCGACGAATCTCATCGACTCGGAACAATCTTGTCGAGAAGTTCATCGTGCCCATGTCACAAGTTTTTCCAAACAACCCTCCTTCTGAAAGGCTTCCTCCAAATTTCATATCTCTGACAAACAATCATGATCGACTCTCCACATCAAATCTACAACCGATATTTTTTGGGGGTTTAGGAAGGGAATTCATATAGGGTTACAGAGCTATGCGAGGTGAACAGACTCTTCGACTTTCTTGGATTTCCTACAATAATTTAACATCGACTCCTTGAACCTTTGACTTGCTTATTCAATACACAAGTGGCACCTCCCAGCGGCCCCCAAAGTGAATATTTTTTCATCATGTAAAATTTCCATTCAATAGCTTAGGGAAAACACGGGGTTATAGGCCTTCATCAGACCTATCATACACATGCACCACAGACAATCAATCAATCTTAAAAAGAACCTCATTATACAAATAAGACTTAAATTTTAGCATTCATTCAACATGTTAAAGCTTCCTTTAAAGACAAGAAGCCAAGATTTACACTCATTAACAATATTTGCTAAATACATTTAGAAACACTTATATGTTTCAGGTCAAACTTCAACCTGCCAACTAATTGAGGGTGAAATCATTTCCACCCAATCGTAGGCTTTGTTGCACCTGTGCTTTCTATAGCAAGCCACCCACGTGCCAAACCGTGATACCACCAAGGGACTCCCACAAGTTGGATTTAAATTTTAAGGGTTTGGTTAGGAAGGTTACTCTCCTTCACTACACTAGAAACAATAGAAATTCCTTCTTCCCACTGAGTCGAGGGCCTCCCTGAGCTTACCAAATTCCTTCTCTACTAGATTTCCTCTACACAAGGGAGTTCCTTCACTGCTACATAGTCCCCTCAGCACCCTCCCCTTATCAATGTCAGTTTCTTTCCAGCAAGCACCAGCCTGTGGCCCTCTCTGCTCCAGTTTGGATCTAGGTATTCTTTGTTCCAATGTTAACCATGAGTATTTTGGGCAAGCTTCCTATTTTCATCACAAAAACTTCCCAGATATTCTCTGCTCTAATCTAGCTTGCGTTCTCTTTCTTGAGCCCCCTTTCTTATTTGTGATACAACATTGTTTTTCTACTTTTGTTCTGCCTCACATTTGCTCTGCCTCTTCCTTTCCTGATCTGGAACATTCCTTTTCTTGAGTTCCCCATATTGCTTATGTCAGAAGCAGCGCCAGGAGTCAAGCTTCCAAATCAAAGGGGCACCTCCATGGTACTCTTGGCTAATAGGTTCAACTAACCTAGTCATCCTCCACGTACATTTTTTAAGGCAGTCATGGCTGCCCCAACCGTTGGGTCTGGTTCCATTAATGAGCTTTCTTATAACAGGGAAAATACGGTACTTTCAGGAAGTTTTAGTCATTCGAGGTTGTTCAGGTGGGGGTTAGGCTTTTGGGTAAGACAAGGAAATTTTGAGTTTCCCCTCACCAATTCCCATTTGTGGTATCATTGTCAATACTACAAGGATTCCCCTTCAGTTAGCTTGTAGGTGATTTCATTAAACATAAAACACAGTTACAATTTTCATCAATTACAATCATAAATTCTTAAGCATAATTACACACTTGGGGGAAAATGGGGTGTTACACCAACTGACAATCCAATAATAATCTCATCTCTATAATTATTCTATTATTGAGAACAATTTCTTCAAGGAAAGCTCTTTGCACGTTGATATCAAACTGAACAAGATCTCTCAAGATGCTTAAGATTGAGACATCATCATGGTTCAATGTTTGTGTTTAGCTCTTCTTGTAGTGCTTTGTTTCCAAGCCAATTACCTCACATACACCCCATATGGTTGACCAACACAAATAAATTTTTTGATGAGAATGCAAGAGTTAATGAGTATATTGTGTACATCTTCGAACCATACTCCTTCAAGGAAAACAATACTTTTCAATTTCGTAAAGAGTATTAGCTCATTCAAATTCCAACTTGACTAATGTGTGTGTGTGTGTGTGTGTGTGTGTGTGTGTGTGTGTGTTCTTCTAAGTTATGGGAACTAAATACCAACATTGCTTAGACAAATAACATACTCCAACAACAAAAGATACAAGGCTCTAGTATCGAGAATCAATGAGGCACTTGAGCATAAGAAATGTGATAATGATCCCAACATTGTTACACATATGAATCTATCCCAATTCAAGCCAACAATCTTTATTACAATGCTACCTGCTTTCTATGCAATGTTTGGGCATCCAAGAACTCACTCAATAAAGTCAATACAAGGAAATGATAATAAATATATTGATAGTCTTCTAATTAATGGCAATGTCATGAATTAAGATCTCTTCAATAAATAGAGCTTAGCACATAATTCTCATACAAGGGAGTGACATATTTGATACCAATCTTTCCCATAGTTATACTCAACTACCTTCAACTTAAACACCACTTAAGCCACACATATACGAGTTGCTAGCTAAATAGTCACATGAGTGAAATGGTTTATAATCCAAGACATATAAAGAATGATCATTGTTTACCAAACATGAGTTTGCTACTAATTAACAAATGAGATGGATGTACTAGAATTTAGAGAAAGACAAACTAGCCACCTGTCCAACCTAATACTCATGTTGTAACAAACATAGTCCAATACACAATGTTGAAAGGAGAGAGGCGTACATCTTGTATGGACCCATACTGTTAAAAAATGAGAGAGAAATAGCACAAAAGGAAAGAAGGAATATAAATGGACATTAGATATTTACCGTGGAAACCCTTAACCAGAAGAACCGACACCTTCATAGATATCTATTAATCTGGTCCAAATCGGTCAAGTCAGGCCAACACTGGCCACTTGAGGCTACTTGAGGCTTCTTATAATGGAGTATCTTAAGCCATTAAATAGGCTTCATAAATTATAACCCTAATTCATTTACCAGAATTAGATTACAATGCAAAGACATGCATGGACTCAAGATAGCCATGCAAAGACATAGATGGAGTGGAGATAGCCATGTGAAGACATGCATGGACATGCATGACCTCGAGATAGCCATGCAAAGACATGCATGTAGTGGAGATATCCATGCAAAGGCATGCATGACATGGAGATAGCCATGTAAATACATGTAAAGACTCACAACAAATACCATGGGCCTGTAAACCGCTAATGGTAAACCTAACAATGATCAAATCAATGAATATATGACCGAGTCAAGATTAACCCAACATTCCTCCCTTTAAACTTGACATGGGATAAACACTTACCACCCTCAAAGTTTATAAACCAAGTATCCTAGAATAATGTATCCCCCCCCCCAACCTGGGTCTACATCTAGACTTTATACCGGTGAACCATCAAACTAGGGGTACACATGCCTAAATAGGTATTATAGCCATATTCCCATTCACATGTGATAAAATCCAACTCAAAAAAAAAATTAAAATTCTATGCTCGAGCTCATGATGTTATGAAACATCAACCTATTTCATTGCAAACATCCCTCATGCTCCAAATACAATTACATAGACCAAGTACTTATCTTACCACTATATGCAGGAGCACATGATGCAAGAAGCATCTATCGGCTTCTTTACCAACATCCCTCCTTGATCCAAATAAAATGAGTTAAATCACTCATTCACCAAAGTACTTCTTCCTTAATGCACTTTCTCATATGCTCCACATAGATCCATTGTATGCTTGAACAAATGATGCAAGAATCATCTACCACGTTCTTTACCAACATCCCTCCCTGCTCCAAATACAATGAGCCAAAGCACTCATTCACCAATTACTTCATCTCAATGTGCTTCTACCTATGCTCTATTTCCATGTGTCATTCACCATGATTCATAAACCCATGAACCATCACTTCAATTTGTGTGCATATCTCTCTTCCACGGGTCAGTCACTTTACCAACAATTTCATAAGCATGGATCTCAACATCAAACCACCCTCTTTGGAGACTCTAGGTCTACCCAACTCTGATTCCATGTTAAATTGAGAGAGAAATAGTACAACAAGAAAGAAGGCATGGAAAATGAGAGGAGTAAGGATGGAAAGTGGTAAGTATGGAGGGAATGGACAATGACCTTTTATAGACCCACCTAGTGGCAACCCATCCTAAAGGGAGACTGACTTACTAGGCCATCATATCACCCCCCCCCCCAGGTATGAACAAGTTAAAAAGCATAATTTCCAAGCAAACATTATGAAATGAAGGAGAATTCAGTGCAACATATTCAAGTGCTTCAATAATCAGAGTGACACATACCATGATACCCAGACTAATTACCTCGTGGAGCAAGACTTGTTGCTTCTTCAAGACCAGGTTGGTGGGATGGATGTTTTTGTTGTTGATAAATGGGTTGCACTTGAATAAAAGAGGGGCCCTCTGGGACCATGCTCAAGTTATTTGGCTCTCGACAATCCATGTCTAGGACATGTGGGCCTCGAGACATGATATCCTTAGTTATCCCTAGGATAAGCGATAACATGTGGCTCCAACTCAGGGACATGTGCTCACCGTAGAGTGCATGAGAACCTCAACATCTCTGGTCTGACCTGTATCTGCTAGATCTCAACAAAATGCATTAGTAATCTTCGGGGTGGTGATATCACCCCTTGCTCATATATGATATAAAATAATGATAAGAAAGCATATATACATAAATGGAGAGATGCAATATGAAACTACAACTATGCTAATATGAAATTCCATGGTATATACAATGGATGCAAATGCCTACCTACCCCTACTTACTTGTACTTACATGTCAAATGTTAGGTATAAGAATACAACCAGTACAACCATGCTAGCAATGTATCATTAGACTTGCCTTTGTGCTTCAACATAAACCAAAACAATGACAAGTTAATCACAAGATAAACATGAGTTAGAGCTTGTATCTTATCATCAGAAATCATGAAGTTTGGCTCATGGAGGTGGGAGGGAGGGGAAAAATTATGCCAAGTCATACTTCTAGGAAAGTGTTCAATCCATCTCAGAAAGGGATCGTGAAAAATCAAAGGCCGAAAAAAATGACTCAAAGATTCTGGAGGTTGGCTACCTTGGACGTTTTCACATCTTGAGGTATGGGAAGAGACTAGTAAGAACCTAGAGGATGTTTGACAATTTCTCAAGGGAAGGTTGAAGACTGAGGTAACAAACTTCTTCTTAAGGTATTCAACCTACCCTTGAATTATAAAAGTAGATTGTGCCTTGGATAAAACTCAAGACAAGAGACATGTTTCCTAACTAAACCCTTAGTGACATAGCGAGGTAAAGTAGTCGAAGGGAGATGGAAAACCTTGCCTCAAGTACCCTGCTTTGGGCAAGCAATGTCCTTACCTTTATCAATATTTGAGAAGATCGGTGGTTGATGATTTTATTCATAGAATAAATCCAAGTACTCAAAGGAATACTCATCAAAATCCTCAAGGTATGACCGAAAATCATTAGGAGAACATTGCACTGGGTCATCTTTGGGTGCTTGGAAAACTTTTGTAATTATATCATCATCTTGTTGCCAAATATCAAAATTATAAAGAACATCATATGATTGTTGTAAAGGAAACACTCGAAGATATCATTCCACATAATAAATGGGATCCTCATTAGAACCAATCACATCCCACTTACATCTTCCTACATGTATGAACTCATCAATATTATTAACGATGTCATTATCTTTATCATAACATGAAGGAATTAATGCATCCAAGGGCTCTTCTAGTACTTCTTCACTTTCCAAATCATAAAATAAAGCATCATCAAAATCTTAGAAAGGGAAATAACTTACCGTATTCACTTCTTTCTGTGCAGGAGTGTCAATGGCTTGGATGACTTCATCAAATAGAAGAGCGTCCTGTACATCATCACCAAAACTCATCTCCTTAATCATGTCTTCATCAAAAAATGAAGGACCTAGCTCTTCCAAGGGCTCGTTTATTTCTTCACCTTCTGAATCATAGAATAAGGTGTAATCAAAAAACTGGAAAGGAAAATGACTCACCTCATTCTCTTCATCTTGTGCAGGAGAGATATGATCTTGGAGAGATTCATCGGATGGAGGAGCGGATACTAATGCTTCATCCTCATAATTCACTTCTTTATTTAAATTTTTACTGCATTCTATTGAATCATGGGAAAAATCTTGTTCCTCTTCAAGGGTTTGACAACTTTCCTCATAAATCTCTCCTTCTATATCAGAGGGTTCTTGGTATTGAGTATGATACCCATCCTTGAGATCTTCCACAATATCAGTGGTGAATCCTTCATCCTCTAGGGCTACTGTGATATTTTGAAGGGCATCTTCATATGTTTGGCATTGTGGTTTGACAAACTCAATAAACCTATTGATGAGGTATACGAAAGATGATATACCCCTATCTTCGCAACAACTCTTAAACCAATCTTGCAAAAAAGATGGCAAAGAAAGTCTGAACAATTTTACCAGAACATCCTCCCCATCCAATTCTATCTCACTTATATACTTCAAGAATTCTATAATGTGAGTAATTGGGAGGCCTCCGAATCTTGGAGAGTTGTTCAACCATTTTGCATCAAAGTAATGCAGGTATCCTTGAAAATTTTTGAAATCAATAGTCAGATACACTTTTTCCCAGGGCCCCGTGATCCCATAACTTGGAAATATCACAAAAATGAGAGTAAGGTGGAACCTTGGAAAAGGTTAGTGGAGTCGCCAGATATCCTCTTAAGTATTATCAAAGGGACAAGGGAATCACCCTCAGTGGAGCGCCAGGTAATCTCTATGAAAAGAAGGCTTTGGATAAAGGCTTACCGAAAAAGTGTCGTTGAGGAATATTGACTCAGTGTTCCCTGGAAACAGCGCCAAAATGTTGTCACGGAATCTGTACTTGCCTAAATCCCAAAGCAAGTAGATACAATATTGGTGTAACAGTGAGTAACCTATCACTGTCACCTTAATAGGAAACCCCTTTCTATTTAGGAGTATATCAATGTACCCCAAGGGAGACGTCCCTAGTGACCTGAGGGTTTGAGAGGGCTAAGGAAAAAGTACAATAAATTTCTCCCCTCTCACAGGTCACTCAATTTCAAAGGCTCTTTGTGTCTTATAGATATGAAGCAAAAGATAAATGAGGTGTACCTGCCCAGAACAAGACAACAATAGAAAAAGCATGCAATTTCAAGGTACCATATGATGTTAGTGCTTCATAAAACCATGAAACTTTGGAAAATAAGTAAGCTGATATAATACTGCAGAAAACTAATTATCTATAATAGCAATGAATGTTTTGTAACAGCCACAATAATTATGCTTCAAAAATGCTTGAAAATGTCAAGAGAATATAGCCCTAATTTGACAGAATGATAGCAACTTGTCACAAGTAAAGTTGGCAATGTCTAATCAGCTTTTAATGTCACTCTTTAAGATGAATTTGTTGTTGTAAGATGGTTGTAGCAATCTGTTGCAATAGCAACAAGTTAGTTAGGGAGTTAGTCTAGTTTAAGGTTAGTAAAATTTAGTAAAGGTTTCAAGGAAGGTTGTTTGAGAGTTTGTTTTATCAATCAATCATTATAGTGAGTGAACTAGTGCCTTTATAGGGTAATGGAGTCTAGAGATGACAGTTTCTACTTGAAGGAAAAGACACAATGATAATACTTGCCTAAGGATAAGGGATGGATAGAAGAGGTGTTGACTTTTCAAGGCCTCAACGTCCAAACCCTAAGAACAAACTTGCTAGAGTGTAAGCAATTATAGGCTCTAGCAAGATCTTCCTTCCTTAGACTATTGAATAAATACTAGAAGCAAAAATTGACTAGATAATAACTTCTAAAGTGCTAGTATTTAGGGCTCTAGAAGTTTACCTAGCTCAAAATCCTCTTGGCAAGGTCTAGCAAATCATGAGTAAAGAAGTAGCAAATTAAGTCCTTTACTCCTAGGGTTTGTCAAGCAAGCAATTTCATAATCTTTAACATGAACAAGAAAATTTACCATAAACCATTCAAATAAAATGAAGAATTGCATATTTACTTACTTCACCAAGAATAATCAAGCCATAAAACCCTAGAAATTCCAAGTAACTTCACTAAGAATGATCCAAGTTGCATATTTTTAGCCTCCAAGAGAAGTGCGCCGAAAATTTCAGCTAATAACCCTAGAAGAGGGCCGAATTTCAGACCACACACTTCTGTGATGAGAGATGATCATAAAAAAGAGAGTTTTATCTTTTATTTATACAATATCAATGACCTTTAATTACAATTAGGTCATAAAAAGGCCGACATGGCCAAATTACATTTAAAATCCAGTTTTCATATAAATAACATTAATTAAACCCTAAAATCATATCCAAGGGTGATGTCATTCCCTTCTGGGATGGCGTTAAGCCCCTAAGGTGGAACATTAGGCCTCAAATGTAGCACGTTTGGCCTCCAAAGGCCTTGAATGTTTCCACATGTGCCAACTAGCACACAATTTCCCTCATGAGTGCAAACCCTGACTAGATGATGTCTAGGGTCAAAATGGTGATGTCATGGGCTCCTAAGGGTCAATGTTCAAGTGGAAAAGGCAAAACCCCCCTGGGTCTAGGTCTGCCAGAGTGTCTTAGGAGCAACGTCTTTCTTTCTTCCTGGTGCAAGCCTCTGGCGTCTCTCTGCCCTTGGTTGGGGTCACAACATCCATCTGTGGGATTTCAGCCCCATGGAGGTCCAAGCTAATCATTCCCCCATATGTACCTGTCCATCGGGCAAAGTCCTGTAGCAACAACAAGTACGCCTTCCAGGTGTTCATAAGTCACAAGGATCATAGCAATTTCAATCACATCTAATAATCAAATTACCCAAACATGTGCATCAAACCCCCATTTACCCCGAAAAATTCTCAAAGACGTTATGCAATTTAACAAGTCAGGTTTGGAGAGGGACTCAGGATGTCCTATTGGGCTAATCCTCCTTAAGTTCGGGGTGTTTCCCAGGTGAGATCCAATCTAGGTCATGTAAGTGTGTGTGAGGTGACATGTGAAGTGATTGGGCATAGGGTGCAGTGATAACAGGAAAATGTAGGTCTTACCTATGGGTGCCTCTATAGAGGGTGAGTTGCACCTTATCATGGATTCCATTGTTTCCTAGCCCATTCAATGCCTTTTATTATTAGTCTTATTGCTTTTTCTTTTGTGCTTCAAGGGAAGAGTTGAGGGACATTGTCCTTTCTTGGTGACCATAGGTGACAATGTTACCCACAAGCACTTCACAGAGATGAGAAGGTTGGCTCATGATGAGACCCCCTTTCTCTTGGCTATGCCACCAAGAGCCACTACCCTGGTTTGGTGACCAGATAGATGGTAGTGTCATACCACTACATGCCCATGGTCCTAATAGGTCGACTCATGATGAGACCTCCCATCCACCAGCTAAGAGCTTGAGTGTTTATTTATCTTACGAGTTCCCTTTTCTTACTGAGAAGCCTTTTATTGCTTTCTCGGGATTCCCTGGGTGAAGCATCTCAAAGGTTTCATTTTGGATTTTAACTCTTTCCAGCTACTTTTACCCTCTAGGCCTTTAGCCTCTTCTTCCCACAAGGCAAGGTACAACCCTTCCTCATGTGGCAAACCCAATGCCCGAACAAAGGTGGGGGGGGGAATGAGAAGAGTAAGGATGGAAAGTGGTAAGCAATGAGGGAATNCCCTGGGTGAAGCATCTCAAAGGTTTCATTTTGGATTTTAACTCTTTCCAGCTACTTTTACCCTCTAGGCCTTTAGCCTCTTCTTCCCACAAGGCAAGGTACAACCCTTCCTCATGTGGCAAACCCAATGCCCGAACAAAGGTGGGGGGGGGGAATGAGAAGAGTAAGGATGGAAAGTGGTAAGCAATGAGGGAATGGATGATTATGTTTCATAGACCCACCTAGTGGCAACCCATCCTAAAGGGAGATCGACTTACTAGGGCATCATGTCACCCCCCGGGTATGAACAAGTTAAAAAGCATAATTTCCAAGCAAATGTTATGAAATGAAGGAGAATTCAGTGCAACATATTCAAGTGCTTCAATAATCAGAGTGAAACATACCATGATACCTAGACTCATTACCTCGTGGAGAAAGACTTACTGCTTCTTCAATACCAGGCTAGTGGGATGGATGTTGTTGTTGTTGATAAATGGGTTACACTTGAAGAAAAGAAGGGCCCTTCGAGACCATTCTCAAATTATCCGGCTCTCGGCACTCCATGTCAGTACATGTGGGCCTCGAGACATTATCTCCTTAGTTATCCCTAGGATAGGGGATAACACAACACACAACTAGACAAAACATCAGTGCTTCAATGCAACAAGAGCACATGTGCCTTCACATTAACACATCACACCGCCTAATTTATGACAAACAACTTAACCTAACAATGCCCATAGGTATACACAATGCACTGATGTTGTAAACGTCACGACACCGACCCAAACATTTAAATATTTAGCATATTGGTCTGACTTATGGGATGCCCTATTACTGGTGTGTCCAGGTATATGAAATGCACCAGTGTTGTTTGTAACACAACACCACACGAAACATTTAATATGTAACATATTGATGTGTCATACAGAACGACCTATAATCGGTGTGGTGCATATGATCGCATCGTTAAAGACGTTTGGTGCTCCAATTATAATTGAGCACTGATGCATTAAGGATAACCAATCACACCACCTAGCACAGAAAATATTCAAAATTGCATAGCGGTGCCTCTTGCGAATCACCCTATTCTAAGTGCACCATATAACACAATGCATCACTAAATACTTAGTGGTGCTCCAACAACCATGGAGCACTAGTGCATTGTGCTAGTTGCACCACATAGTGGTGCTTTATTACCGATATATTGCACCGCTAGTGATACATATATATTATTTTCGGCGCACTGATTACTTTTCCACTTTTGTTTTGCAATCATAAATTAATTTTTTTTTTTTTTTTAAATACAAGTTATTTATATATGTGTGTGTTTTATAATTTCAATTCATGATGTCTATATATATGTGCCTAAAAGATTTGTATGTGAATCAGAGATGACGATGATGAGAGGAGGAGAAACAACAACAACAACGGGTCGAGACATATGTATTTGTACGTGGATGGGAGGCCTGAGAGAGAGAGAGGGATAGGTACCCTCATCCTATTTTACCTGAGACACGTGCCCTTTTGAGGGATGTTGGCCTCCTCAATTTTTATGAGGAGGGTACATCCCTCAAGAGGATTTCTCTCTTTCTACAACAACTGATATGTCGGTGGGATCATGGTCGACATGCATTTAGGATCGGTCTTGATCTGTGGTATCATCCCACATAAGAGGATGTTTATTTTAGCATCAGGTTATCTAGGAGGGGTGAGGTTTGGCCCCAGTTCCTTAATATATTGCCTAGTGTTGCAGGACATAGCTAGTTGGTATATGTGTAGAGATATGTCAGTCCAACCATTGAGTCTACTTCGAGATTCCAAGTTGTTGGTGGTCAAATGTGGATAGATTCATTTCATGCAGAGGATGTTAGGTGCTTGTGTCTTATTCTCACAACATTGCCACACTTTAGCTTTGATGGGAAATGCATTAGTTTCCCTTTGATGTATCATGTAGATAGTCTATTGCAGAGGCCCCGATAATTAGGTGGACAGATATGTTTTTTGAGATG
>JASDQU010738337.1:86614-108650 GCA_032191745.1 Picea mariana | reverse complement strand
TTTTGCTAGAGAGGATAATTTTGTCCCTGATCTTGTATAATACCCGTACACGATGATGGATTGGAGAGGATGTCCAAATATCCTATTTACAATAGTCGAGGAACCAAATGAGAGAGGTAATATTATCATTATGTTTTGATAAATCTACTTGTATATTTGTATGTATTATTCAATGTACATGTAATTTATTGTAATATTTTGTTTCGATTATCTGATTATTATTATATATTGGTTTGCATATATTGGCACATATGATGGGGATGTGCCTCCCCAAAATGATGAGAAAATGGAGGAGGTTGTGGAGTAGCCTCTAGTACATAGACCTCACATGCCACGTAGGCCAGATCGAGAGTCGAGACAGAGGTGTCAGATTGACTATGTGGTGTGATGGTTAGTCATGGAGTGGTACCTGCACCAATTCGAGACATATTATGGGTACCAAATTTGTCTACAATATGGATGACCCTGCCTCATGACATGACATCATTAATGCATCATCTTATCGGTGTCATCAACCTCATCAAGAGTTTTATGGGTGTTGCTCATGATTCCACTCCATCTATCTCGTCACGAGACCAATCCACGTCCTCTACTCCACCACACGGTCCTCCTCCTCCTGCTACTTTTCCTCCACATGATGTATCTACACCATCCACTGATCCTCTTGCTTCTCTTGAGCATGATGTGTCTACACCATCCACTAATCCTCTTGCTTCTCCTCCGTGTGTCTGCACCATCCATCGATCCTCCTCCACCTATGTCACCATCCATCGATCCTCCTTCTCCTCCTCCTCCACTTGTGTCACCATCCATTGTTGCTCCTTCTTCTCATCCACGTGTGTCTGTATCATCCATTGATCTTTCTTCTTCTTCTCCACTTGTGTCACCATCCAATGATCCTCCTGCTTCTCCTCCGCATGCATCACCATCCATTGATCCTCCTCCTCCTCCTCCACTTGTGTCACCATCCACCGATCCTTGTCCTTGTCCTCCACATGTGTCACCATCCATTGATGATAACCAATCTGGAATAGTTCTCCTCCAATAAATTTCAACAACTCTCAATTTCTTTGTTAACGGACATGAAATTAAAAATTTCCTTGTGCACAGGCATTAGCTCCCTTTTTTTTTTCATGACCAAGCACTGGAATCTTGCCCTAGTGCTAACACCTTTATATCATACAACCATGCACATGAACCTTGGGCGTGAATCAGAACAATATCATATACCGGAACTTTTCTTTTTCCAAGTGACTACCCGATGGTCGATATAACATCGATCGTTGATCAAATGATATGATCAATGGTCCAGGTGAAGGATCCAACATCTTGACATTTTATCAATCGTCGATCTCCTGGGTCAACTCTAGATCATTGATTTAACCCTATTTAATAAAACTATGGGCCAACCAAACCCCGACGTTAACCTGACGATTAACAGATCGGGCCTTTGGAACTTATCACAAGCACATACAATGTGCATCGAGTGTTCATTATCCAATGGAATATGGACCATAGATCTTCACTATGTGGGCTTAATCTCTATCGTTCGTTCCTTTCCACAGGTATGTTGGATATTTACCCTACACGAACTCCAATAGAAGTCCTCGACAAATATAAAGGTGACACGTATGTCAGACTACCAGTATTGGACTCATTCACCGTTCAATCAAATAAAATTTCTTGACAAGCGATGTCTGCGATGATTTGATCTGTTTATCTCAATCCTCTTGATCAGATCTGGACTGTCCAAGCAACAAGTGCGATATGCAGATATTTTAATAAGGTTTTGAAATTGTTCTGCGCAATCCTTCCACCTACAACATAAAATATTTCACTAGTCTATCCAAGTAGACTATTCATAACATTTAACAACTTAAATTCATAAGATGACAAATCCATAAGCTCATATCATTATATTTATGAAGGATTAAAATTAGACAAGGAATCTCATCTTTCGAGTCGATTCAACCTCTGTCACACAATCACTCTCACGTGTGCTTACACTATCCTTCCGCTACTACTCTCTTAATGCAATCGAGATCAGATCAATCCAATCCTTGGAGACAGGATCGTATATGCCCAAATTTACACAAATACCCTAATTAGCTTAAAACAACTAATTATGATCCAGAAAGACAGGATCAAATCCAAACTAAATTCCTAACATATCTAACTCTTATATCTCTATTACATTTGTGGCAAAAACTACCTTACTCTCGAAGACTCTAGACTGTTACATCTCTGGAAAACAATTAAAATAAATACAATGATGAAACCAACTTCCTCTCATAGAGTTCCTAAGACCTTCTAGAGGTCAAAGACTAAATTGTAGAAGATTCTCCTGCATCAGACTCTCGGCGAAGAAAATATTGGTTCTAGGGTTTGTTGTAGCAGGTCTTCAATACATGTACCATACTTAGATATTTTTGTTGTTGTCATCTACATGGCATCCTCAAGTGGTTGTCCTTTCCACTTAACCAAGTACTAAAAGTATTGTTTTCCTCTAGTTTTCCTTACTACCTTTTGGTCTAAGATAGATTCAATTTGTTTCTCCTATGCTATAGGTAAATGATTCTCCTAGTCAATGGTATGAATGTTTTCATTGTCGGGTGCATCTGTAAAATTGTCTGATGTTTCCTTAAAAGGGTACAAATCTGATACATTAAAAATTGGACAAACTCCAAGGTTACTTGGAAGTTCTATTTTATAAGCATTTGAGGAAAGTTTCATCAATATTTTAATGGTCCAATCTTTTTTAGCTTTAGTTTGTTGTATTCCCCTTTAGGAAACCTTTCTTTTCTGAGGTGTGACATGACCAAGTCTCCAACTTCAAAATCTAGTTATATTCTCTTCAAATATTCCTTATGTTTGTACTTGTTGGTGTTGTCATGTAGTTGTTGCTTGACCCTATCCTGCAATTCCTTCATACTCATTGCAAAATCCTCACCATCAACACTTCTAACTTCTTGTTTTCCTAGATTCCTTAATTCATAAATTCCTCTAGGGTGCATTTCATACAAAATCTGAAAAGGACTTGATCTTCTGCTTCTATTAGGTGAGTCATTATATGCAAACTTTGCTTGTGCAAGTACTTGATCCCATTGTCTGGGATGTTCACTTACCAGACATCTCAAAATATTTTCCAAGCTTCTATTTACCACCTCTATTTTCCCATCAGTTATTGGGTGGTATGTTGAACTAAAGTTGAGATTGGTCCCTAACATTTTCCATAAGGTTCTCCAAAAATGACCCACAAATTTTGTGTCTCTATAAGAAACAATGTTTTTTGGCAATCCATGCAATCTAACGACTTATTTAAACAACAAATTTGCAATGTTGGTTGCATCATTGGTATTTTTACAAACTATAAAGTGTTCCATTTTTGAAAGTATATCAACAACCATGCAAATTGAATCATTACATTCAAATGTTTTTATTTTCATTCATCCCCTTATCTACTCCTGATTCGGTGGTATCCACTTTTCAAATCCAACTTTCAGAAATATTTAGCACCACTCAAGCAATCCATCAAGTCATCAATTATGGGTAATGGAAATATATACTTGATTGTAATTTTGTTATAGCTCTGGAATCTGTGCAAATTCTCCATCCTCCATCTTTCTTTGGACTTAGCATTGTAGGTATTGCACATGGGCTCAGACTTTCTCTGACTAGACCTTTATCTAACAATTCTTGAACCTAATTTCTTATTTCTTCATTATCATGTGGGGTCATTCAATATGTTGCTTTATTTGGAAGGTTAGCCCGTGCAATTAGATCTATATGATGAATGATACTTCTCAATGGAGGTAATTCATTTGGTAATTCATCAACCACAATGTCAGCAAATTCATCCAATAAGTCTTTAACTTCTTCAGGCTGATCATTTAAATTTATGCTAGTGAGAATTACCTTTGGTTTACCAATCAGGGAAAAATGTACCACTTCTTTCTTAATATCTTACAGAAATTATTTTCCACTGATCAACAAGACCTTTGGGTTGTTTTCTTCAGTTTCTCCTTCATCCTTCAATGGCAAGAGGGTGTGGTTTTCTCCATCTTTCTCAAAACTATGTGTGTTGTTCCTTCCATCATGTATTTCCTTTCTATCGTACTGCCAAGGTCTACCTAGCAAAACATGACACACATACATAGGCATAACATCACAAAGTACATTGTCTTTATAATTTCCAATCTGAAATTCCACTTCACATTGTTCATTCACTATCAACTGATGTCCCTTTTGCAGCCATGACACCTTATAGGAACATGTTGTATTGTCTTCTTCAAAGCCAATTTCTCAACCATTTCTGTAGACACTAAATTATCAGTACTTCCACTATCAATAATAAACTTGCAACATTTACCTTTACTTTTGCAGAAAGTTTTGAAGAGTGTTTTCCTTTGTGCATGTTCCTTAATCTCTTTGTGTGGTTTTAGCAGTATCCCTTCATCAACAAGGATTCTCCAACTTCTTGTGCATTATCATGTACAAATGACTCCACACTTTCTTCTTCTTCTTGAACAATATTTGCATTGCCCTTGTTGGTAGAAGAATTTTATGGACATTCAAATGATCTATGTCCAAACTTATTGCATCTAAAACATCTGATAGAATATCCCCTACATATTTGATAAGGTCTTCTCCCTCTGAAATCACCACCTCTTGGTGACTGTTGTTGATGATGTGAGCTATTGTCTTCCTCCTTTGGAGCTAAAAATGTTCTTTTGCCACCTTGTTGTCCTCTGCCCCTTATTGAACTATAACCCATATTCCTTTGATTATGCTTCATTGCTAGTTTTTCCTCTGCCTTAAGAGAAAATTGATATGCTCCTTCAACAATGTTAGGAGATAATATGTCAATTTCATATTGAATCTCATATCTTAACCCATTAATATATCTACCAACTTTCTCAGGATTCTCTTCTATATGACCAACTCTTATATTTAATTTATAAAACTCCTCGGTGTATTATTTGATTGGCATACCTCTTTGTTTCAAATTTTGCATTTGTTTAAACAAATTGAGTTGATAATCACGAGGCATAAAATTACCTTTCAATTTTTTAACCATCATGTCCGAGATTTTAATTATTGACTTTTCATTATGTTGCCTCTCACCTTATACTCCATCCCACCAAAGCAATGCATGTCCTTTCATACTTTTCACAACAAATTTAACCTTTTTCTCATCGGGCACATTTTCGTATTCAAAGTACTTGTAAATAGTGTTGATCCAATCCATCAATTCATCTGTATTTAGGTTGCATTCATACAATGGCACCTCCATTCTTGGCCTAGAGCTAACTCCCATGATAGCTCTAACTAGTCTTTCTTCAACTCCTTCTTCTTCAGGGTCTGCTCCTTCTTGAGCTTCTACAACTTCTTCTTCTTCACCGACATATCCTAGGTTAACACCTCTTCGTTGAGCAGCTTCCATTGCCTCCAATTGTGCCTAAAGGTTTTTCATTTCTTCAATGACTTCAACATTGGAAACAGGTCTTCCTCGACCTCGGCCTCTTCCTCCTCATTTTCTAAAGGCCATGTGTAGTTATCCTTTCCTAGATGTTGTGTGGTTTGATACCAATTGATAACCACTCTAGAATGGTTCTCCTCCAATTAAATTTAATCTGTCCATACGATACATAGGGATTTCAATAAGGTTTTGATTTAGATTTGCAAATACCCTGCACGCAATATTTATATGTGTAAACACAAAGAGTCTTGCACTCTCTTCACACAAATTGATACATTGATCTTCAACACACGGGATGGACTACTCCACAAGTTTGGATCTTTCATTAAATTGCCGAAGGAAAATAGTTTACACAGGAAGGCTCATTCCTTCTGGTCAAATTGACCTCTACAAACTCTTTCACAATTTTTCACTCACTCTCACACTTGCTTACACTATCCTTCCACTACTACTATCTTAATACAATCGAGATCAAATCGATCCAATCCTTAGAGACATGGTCATATATGCCCAAATTTACACAAATACTCTAATTAGTTGAAAACAATTGATTCTTATCCAGAAAGATAGGATCAGAGCCAAACTAAATTCCTAACATATCTAACTCTTCTATCTCTATTACATTCGTGGAAAAAACTACCTTATTCTCGAAGACTCTAGACTATTACATCTTTGGAAAACAATTTAAATAAATACAGTGAAGAAACCAACTTCCTCTCATAGAGTTCCTAAGACCTTTTAGAGGTCAAAGAATAAATTGTAGAAGATGCTCCTGCATCAACTGATCCTCCTCCTACTCATCCACACGTGTCACAAGCTATTGATGTTGTAGACACTATGTTCACTTGGATGTTGCACAACTTGATCTTGATGATAGTGTACTTTTATCATTGCTTTCTGACATAGGTATTGATAGACCCTCTACCTAGTAGTGGTATTGATTGACATGTATATTGATTGTTTTATATTTGACTTGAGATGTATATATGACATGTTTATTGCAAATTTTGTTTAAATATATATTACCTTTTTTTCATATGGACATTGTACAAATAAATGATTTACTAATTCTCCATCTTTTTTACACATTATACACCATGTTGGCCCATGACATTTTTGTTTTTTACCATTATCCTAATTAAGGATCTTTTTTAGGCATCCTAAAATGTGTCAATTTTAATTATGAAATTGTGAATTTTGATTCCAAAAGTGTTGGTATATTAAATTGCTACAATGTGCATTTAGATTTCAATATCTTAAATCAAATTATTTTCTGATGTATATATTAATTATAAATCTAAAATTAATATAATGAACAATTTATGTTTATATTTCAATGCATAATATCACTATGATAGACATTGATAAATATATCAGTATTGAAAAGATGCAAAAAAAATATTTTAAAATAAGTGTTGATGATAGTCATTGCATTGCATTACAGAGTTGTACTTTTTCAAATCAATTTAAGGAAACATACAACAAGATTCCATATAAACAAAATGATAACTATGAGGCAGTGTGTGCTAACAATTTCCTCACCTTAGTTGCAAACACTATAGCTTGTTTATTGCAAAAAAATTGTTCACAAAACAAACATCAAAAGCGAGAAGAAAAGAGAGGAATTTTCCTTTAATACATTTCCCTCATGCAATAGTTATTAATTAAAATAAGTAAAATCATTGTACAAAAATCAAATCGAGATATGAACTAAATGAATATTTAAATTGTGTAGGCTATATGTCTCTAATATAATATTAGGGAATACGAAAATCATGGAGCTACAACTTGCATAAAAAGAATAAATGTGTAACATTTTTAATTTCAACACACTATCATAGAACATAAACTGTCCTTTCACCATCATAAACAATATAAACATTTTATCATAGAACATAAATTGTCAGGTTTCACCATCATAAACAATATAAGAAAAATCAAAGATCAAACAATAAGTTGATATTTTGAGTTCCATATATATATATATATATATATATATATATAGAGAGAGAGAGAGAGAGAGAGAGAGAGAGAGAGAGGTTTGACTTCCACAGGCATTTTAGGCTAATAACAAAAACTAAGAGTCAATTAACATTTAACTCCAAAATTCTTGACTCTAAGCCATCACTAAGATATATGTCTTCATACCTGCAAAAGAAAACATTTCTCAAATTTAAAATTTAAAATAAAATATATCTACAAATTTAAAATAAAATGTACACATGTCATTTTAGATAAATAAAACAAATTATGATTAAAGCAAAATTGACATGTGCCAAAAGTGTTAAGTTTCATCTTCCAACATCCATGTGCTCATTTTCCACCAAATAATGTAAACATATGTAACAATAAAAAGAAAAACCAATAACACATATTAGCATATATATTTTATTAGCAAATATTTTAAAGATATTTAACTTTATTAAATAAGTAATGAGAAAGAATAACATACCCAACCAGAGTTCCACATATCTAAGATTATTGCTCTCTTTTTATTATACTTTTTGACATTTTTTTAAACCAAACTTACATCACGAAGTTCCAAAACTTCCAAAATAGTTACTCTTCATATTAAGCCATTCTTTGCATAAATCTTTAATTTTCTTTTATAACCAAATGCTCTTTCAACATTGCCTACATGATCTAAACAAAGTAAGATCGTATCTAGCAAATTTTTAAAGAGAAAAATTGTGTGCTTGGTAACCAATTTTAGTGTTCAGAGTTAGATAATACCCTGAAAATAAATTTACTTGTGTATGCAAAAAATTCACAAATCTCTATATTAAACCATTCTTCCAAGAAAATACTTATCTCCTCTTCTACAGTGGAATATATGTTCTCATATAATCAAATGCACTTTTAAATTAAAGGACTCACAAATCTTCATATTAAGTCATTCTTCCAAGAAAATACTTATATCTATGAAAGTTCACAAATCTCCATATTAAAAGCCATTCTTCCAAGAAAATACTTATCTCCTCTTTCTGTGGTGGAATAGATGTTCCATATAATCTTTTGTGTACATGCAGAATACACAAATATGCACATATATTAAGTCATTCTTCAAAAACCATTTAAAATTTTCATATTTCTACATGGGATGTATTCATATTACATATAATCAAATGCTCTTTGAAATATACCTTCATCATTGTTGCGGAAAAGGTAAAGAAAACCTTACTCAAGCATTTTCAGATCTTGTCAGGCTAAGACAAGATAGTTGGGAATGTCACCAGGGGTTTATAGCCTAAAAAACAATCGCTTAATCCACAAGTATTAAGCACAAAGGATCAAGGCTAGTTTTTATGTGTTATATATAACAGTGCAAAAGAAATAAATTTAAACAAAGTTACATGAATGTGTACAGAAATTACACAAATGTGTACATGGAGATAAAAGCAAAAGAATGAACCAGATCATCAAACAATAATCTGATTTTTTCATTTATTTCATTATGAGATACAAAACTGAGTTCTCTTTACAAACCCCTGCGAGAGTAGGACCAAAATCAGATTTAGAATCCTTCGATGGGCACCATACAAAAAGACTCTTACAACAAGAAGAAAACTGAAGCTTAAGATCTGGATTAGCTTGCCACAAAATGTTGTCACTTGACTCTTCAAGATATTCTTTATCAGCCATGAAATTCAATTCATACACAAACAAGAATACATAGACTGCCAAAGATAAATCATACACCTTTAAAACAAGTTGTTGAAATATGTGATTCAGTTTTTTGAATCATGTTGCCTTCAATAAGACCCTGCTATCATCAAGAGGGTTAAGCCTTCTAGTAAACTCATAATGAATGACAGTTGAAAGTATCTCACTAGTATAGAGTAAACCTTATGGTCGTAGTTCTCCTTCTATTCTCCCCTCCTTGTTTCTTCATATCCTTGAGATTTTATTCATTCTCAATAAGTTATGGTAGTTCAACTACCTTTCTTTAGTTAAGCCAAATTAGCTTAACTAATTAGTTGAAACAAATAATAATAGTATATATAAATAAGGGTCTAATTAATAGTAACTAAATAGGTGGGACCCCTTGTGACTCCTAATTATTTCCTTTTAATAGTCATCAAACATGAAATATCAACTCAATCATTTGATTCAAATATCCTCCTTGTAACTCTCATGCTCATTTTTATAATCAAATATTTAAATATCAAAAAAATATAATATGATCATATCCAAAATAGCATTATATCCATATTGTCCAAAAAAAATTGCCTAAATATATGTTTGATGTCCAAAACTTTGTCAAAGTAAAAATATTGTCTTATACATAAAAATAATAATAATAATAATAACATTAATCATCATCAAAAACCATATTTACTATGAGAGGCATTTGGCCTCTTTTCACTGTTGTCTTCTTTTGATTTTTATGTGGTAGTCTTTGGTTGGTTGGAACCTTGAGGCTGAACTACACTGATAACATGAGAACAATCATCCTTAAAATGAAGGCAAGAGGACACAGATTTGGAAGACTCTTTGGATGAGTTGGAGAGAGTGACTACTCCTTTTCCTTTGTCCTACCCAGGCTCGGGAATATTGGTTTTCAACCTCTTATTAGCATGAGATGACTACACGGGTGAGACAATATGATCAGTTTGGGCAATTTGATTCTTTGGTGGTGGTGGAGGGGGTCATGTAAAAGAAGCAGTAGGTCAACCTTGGTGATGAACATCAAGTTGGTGGACAATATCTTGCCAACCATCATTGGTAGGAGGTTCTGGTTGCATTGATACATGAGGAGGGACTCAGATACCAGAAAAATGTTGCTATGCTTGGAAGGGAGGTCTTTCAGGTCAAGGCTGGAGGATCCCTTGGCCTACTAGGTTGAAGAACCTAGCTTGAAAAATATGATTCAATTCTTGTGGATCGACATCAAAATGTATGGAAAATCGAGGTCTCCTATGACCTCTTTGCCAATTTCCTCTACCTCTGCTAAAGAAACTCATCCTAGAGAAATGTTCCAATTAGTTATGAAAACTCTTGACAGTATATGCATCAACCCTACCTAAATAAAATCAAAGGTTGGCTCTATCATTCACAACAGAAGCACATGGAATCAATCCATTCATCATACTACTCAAATCAATAATTAATTTCTATTGAACAGGGAATGATAGGCTTATTGGGAAGGTGAGGGGTTTATAATGAGAGAAAAGTGGTAGCATGGACGGGAACCACCAGCGGATATTTTTCAAGCAAACACAGATGCAACTTCCATAAAAATGATATTTCCATTTCCAAATTTCAAAAGTCAGTCCCTTCCTTTTCCTTCTTTTAAAATGCAATTCAAAATAACAGAACATGGAATTAAAGGGAATTTGGGAAGATGGTGGACTTGTGTGGAGCGAAAAGTGGTATAATGAACGGGAAATGAGATGGATATTGTTCCATTATATGAAATAACATTCGTTCTTTAAAATGATACATCCTCAATTACCAAAGAAAACATTTTTAATCGTAAGCAATCTCAAGGTTCGAGACACAACAACTTCCATATCAAACCCAAAACAAAATTCCAGGACTGTGAAAGTCAACCATTTAATTTCCACTTTTTCTTCATATATGTTTGATCGCACAACAACACAATTTATAGACAGACCAATTTATAGGCAGACTGTTCACAATTCCAACTAACAATGACCATATCCAGATCGCTTAGAGAAGACATGAGGGGGCCGAGAAAAAGAACATGTCGTCGACCTTAATCATTTCAATCAAACCAATTTTAAATGTTGCACAATGGACTGGATTCGAGACCTTCTATTTATTAGTTGGTTACCATTTCCTTTTATCAAAAACCAAATGACTCCAAACATCACCAAGCCAAAACCATTATAATCAATTTCTTCCCATTGTGCAATTTTATTCCTTTTATTTGCAGAATTCCTTTTTATATGATAGACCATCAACATAATCATTCCAGTAATTAACACCATACCGCATCAAGTGCACAATGGAGTGTAACATAAGCCAGCACTCTTCAACATATGAGACTAGTATCACCACTTTTAGTCATATATGTGACAGGCTAGGTTCAAAACCTTGGTTCTCTTTCTTTTATTCACTATACAGCCTTCAAAATAATCGACCAAAACCCTTGTAGGTAGTCAACCAATGAATCAAGATCCAATGCAAGTAACAAATATCTCTATTATCGGGTCAACACATAACCATTTCAAAAACCAAGTTTGAGTTTATAACAGTGACGACAAGGAAGAATGGGGACTAAATGGTCGGGTGGGTGAGACAATTCTGCAAGTGGGGTTTGTAAAATGAAACCAAAACCTCCATTATTTTTACAACAAAGTTTGACACGATCGCTTCCAAGGTGGTCACGAGGAAAAAACTCGACTTTGCATACAAAAACTATGGAATGGTAACTTGAGAGGGGCACATGCCTCTCATGGATTGAGTAGGAGATAAGAATAACCATATTAAAAGAACCCAGAACCCGACTGTCTCTTTTGTTTACCATGAAAGACCCTCTAGGATTCTACCACGAGACATGGGTGGAAACAAAACAATTTTTCCATAAATTCTATCAACAACAGGGAGCAATAATAACCATTCATCCACCCCAGGTGCAACCATAACCAGATAACTTCAACATGAAGGAGCATTAAACAAATTCCAACTTGCAACATTCGAAATGCCAACCAATATCATTTGCACAGAGAGAGTATACATTCAACCACTATATCTTTCAAAAAGAAAATACTTTGCATATGAATTCTAAGAGCCAACATAGATATTCTATCCAAAGCGAGGTTACAATGATGAATGGAAGGGAGAGAGTCATCATACCTATGAGGAAAGCACCGAAAAACACAGAGACTACCTATATTCTCCCAACAGTTGAGCGAAATGGAGGCAAACTAACCAGAGCAACCAAAAATGTGTGACAAGGTGAGGGTGGTGATCTCAAGGTGTGGTAAGAACGACGTGCAGTAAATGCATGTCGCTTCTCCACCCTCTCATGAATTGCAATCAACCACTGCTAGGATGGAGCGCATCCAAACTTTCATTAAACGCATTAATCAACCATATTCAAATCCAACCTGTCACTTCCATTTTTCCAAATTGAAAGAAAAACTTTTATATACCATAGTTTTATACCAGCACCATAACATAATATGTCCCATATTCATTTATAACAAGCTCCAATTTGTAAGGATTGAATTGACCTCAAAACAATTGCATAAACCATAACTATTGTCCACCAAACATAACCAATATTATGACACAATATGCCATGAATACAATATGTCATAACCAATGTGTATGTGAGTTGAAGTTCGAATTTTAATCATAGATGTATAGCAGTTATAACCAAAGTGCTTGTCACTTCAAACCTGCCTTCAAATTTTAAATTGTCATCCCTTATCATCATTGATTGCATGTGAAAACTTGTTTGAATTCTTGTTTTTTTCTCAAAATGTAATATGCTTCGTAAGGTTGTTATGTGCGCAATTCAGAGAAGTGTTTATTTTTCACCATGATTTAAACAAGGGGGTCCCACCTATATAGTATATTATTATTATTATTATTATTATTATTATTATTATTATTATTATTATTATGTATATAAATAATAAGGCATTGCAACCCATTTGTAGGCAGGGGTATTACGTTGCGCTTCTGGGCGTCAACAATCGTGATCTAAACATAAGTGAGATCATGCAAGTACGTAGCTTATTTGTAAATCTACAAATGTTGGGTTTTTGTGGTTAGTAAGCAATTAGTTAAGAGTTTGACAATACCCCAAGAAGGAATTCACTTTGTTGTATGCAGAAAACACAAATCTTCATATTATGCCATTCTTGGACAATAAGGAAAGGAATGAAATCGAAGAAAATTTAGAAACTTCCCCTTTTCTGATGTGGGATAGAGTTTGTTCTCAAATAATCAAATGCTCAAGTTCAAAATTAGGTCTGCATCATGATCTAAACATAGATAAGATTGAATGTACCATTTAGACGACGATAAGCTTATATAGGAGTTCTATATATTTCAAAATGATTGATCAAAGCGTTGAAAAGTTATATAGACGCTAATTGAGTAACTTTCTATGAATAGGAAAGCCTTAATTAAAAAGATGATCAAACAAAAATTTGAAAAAAGTCAAAAAAAAATAAGCATATTCAACACAAATAAGCTTGAACACTTATATATAAAAGGCCCAACATAAAAACAAACTAAAATTCACTAATGTGCAATGTACATACATTTAAGAATCATCATGAATAGATGCATCATTCTCATGTATGGATGCATCCTCCTCAATCCCAATCTCCCGCACTCTCTTCTCCACGTTCTCTTCAAGCACACTCTTAGGCACTCTCTTCTCCACATTGCCCTATAACACATTTTAAATTTGTACATTTGAAAATTAAATTTAAATGATTTTAACACATTAAATTGTAGTTTTAAATTTTGAAACATGTAATACATGTGATGTGTCAACCTGAATACCATCAACCACACAAGAGGATGTCATTCCCATGGTCGGTTGAGTCACGATCATGCCCACCATACCCTAAGATTCAATAAATTATATATTGTTTAAGACATTTTTCTTTTAAATTAATAATTTAAATGACATTGCAAATTTCATATATAACTAAATTTGTTTTCAACATGCAATGATACATGTGAACTCCCACCCTCTTCAAACTCTCCCAATGAGAATTGGGACAAGCCTTCCCAAGTAGTGGGAGATGGAATAGGAATCCGTGAACAACAGAACTAAAAATTAAATAGGGTTCAATGTGTTCACATTAATACAAAAATATAAATTTCATGTATGTTGATTATTTATACGAGTTGTGAAGATTGGACAACTAAAGTGCTTATATGTGGATATTAAAAAACACATACCCGATTCAACCCATCCAAATTTAAACTTGTTGAATCAAGTCCCCTATTTACTGGAGATTTATTTAACATATGACGAAACTACAATTAATGACGATAACAACTCAATTATTTATAAAGATACAATGATATGTATCTAGATCTATAACTATAAGAAAACTATCCTCAAATGCATGAAAAAATTACTAACTATAACACATATCAATCTAATGTTCAGTTCATCATTCTGAATTAAAACCTTCTAACCATTACGGAAAAATTTTGCATACTCTTGTATATCTTCTATGGACATGGAATATATCTCATCATCTGCTTTGTAAATAAAATTGGCTCGAGAATTGGCTTCGACTCTCTGACGGTTCAAAGTAACATCAACACCATAAAAAATTGATCCTAAATTTTCTCTGATTGCATTCCTAGCCTCCTTGCCAACATTTGATGTAGTTTGCATCTCTGAATGTGAGGCAAATGCCCATGTTGGACGAGATACCAACGGTCGTGGAGGCCTCTGCAATGCTACATTTCGATATGCCCATTTCCGATCATATGTTCGTCCTTTACCAACCCCATAATAATTGGACGACAGGTTGGTATAATCAAGGTGCATGCCCTTGAAAAACTCTGCATAAAAGAGTCTAGCAAAGTAATGTTGAATCTCATCATTCCACGACTCTTGTCTCGACATCTCGGCTCGATAGATATATTTTGAAAATCCATGAATGTGAAAGTTCATAAGTTATAGAAACATAAAATGGAAATATAATTTATAAAACAAATTGAAGGCATTTAAGCATTTATAACAACTTCAAAGCATCAAAGACAAATATTGAAAAAACTAACAACTATTTTTTTTACTACGATGCTATATATAATGAAAATGAAAATATTTAAATATAAAAAAAAATGTAACATGTAGAAGATAAGCTATATCTATGTGTAAATTGTAGAAGGTAATTTATAAGATAATCTATGTGTAACATGTTAAAATTTAAGGGCAAAAAATATAGCTAGCTAAAACATAAATATTATTTTAATTTCTAAATATTAGCTACATGTATGTTACAATCAACAAGACATTAAAACTTTTGATCCATAATCTAGTAGCATAAAAACAATAACTGACAGAACATTTACTTAGATGAAACAAGAAACAATATTACTTGATATGTTGTTGTTATCCTCTTAGATATATGCTCATAAAAATATTTAAGGCATCATTGATCAAACCCTCAGGGTAGATCTCATCATGACCCTTAGAACAAATTGCCAAGAAGAACTTTTAGGGTAAAATATCAAAAGACTAACCAGCATGTCAATCATCAAGTAAAAGGGTTGAAACATGACACCATTGTCTAGTCTAGTGGTTGAAATAGAGGCCACTAACAACCTTAATAAATTATGTCCAAAAAATATAGAATTGCTACATCAATAGACAAAAGCATTAACAGTTCTAGGGTTGCCCTATCAAACCTAATTCAGGGTACTAAGAGCTGCAAGGTAAGGCAACATACACAGGTAGCACCAGCAATAGAAGAGGACAACGACAACACACACAGGGTGGCATCAGCAAGGAGATGAGGAAGGTGGCACCACCAAGGAGAAGAGGAGGACGACATCGACAAGGAGAACCAAAAACCCCAAAAAACAACCAAGAAGAGACCTACGACAAGATGGAAAAGACCCTTAGGGGTCAGTGGCAGCAAGAGGTTGGAGAGGTAAGCCCACGATGGCTTAATACACCAAGAAGAATTGTCCTAGAGGGTTCGCAGCCACTCAACAATCTGAACAAGAAGGAGTCGTTGAAAACCTCAGATCAGAACTTGGCTTAGAAGAGAGTGTGTGTGTAAAGAGTGAGGATAGGTCTCTTTTATAGTTTTGGTAGGTAGGTTATGGTTAGCATATTAGTCCTAACTTTAGGCTTAGGTTTAAACCCTAATAATTAAATAATTTAAATAAATAATATTTTATAACATAAAATATTAATTGTTAAATCATAAAAGTCAACAAGAAAAAAACAAGTCAAAGAGAGGGGATCCAAAGTCAAGGCGGCTAGCTTTCTTTAGGAAGAAGCAAAGAACCAAACCAAAAACCCACACAACAATTAAGGGGGACATAACTCAAGCAAGGGGTGTTTCAAGACAAAGTCAACAAGGTAAGTTCTTCTTTAATAGAAGAATGTCCACATGAGTCTCATTATATAACTTATAAGCTTTTATCATCCCAGTATACAAGGAAGTTAATGATGTGATCATGCCCTTCTTCTTAACTGCTCTTAGGTCTCATGGACCATCCTGGGAGAGAAGAGGGTCACACATTATCTCAGCTTGGTAATTAATTGATCCAGGTGGATATTGGTGACCACCCACATGTTCCAACTAACTCCTCTTGTCAATTTTTAGTTCAACACGTTCTTTTGTACTTCTTTGTAATTGTGGGTTCTACACTTCTAGGGTTGTCTGAAGCCCTACACATCTTCCAGGTGGATATTGGTGGCCTCCCACCTAATCTAACTGGCTTATTTTGTATGTTTTTATGTTGGCACATCTTGGTGTACTTCCAGGGTCGTTTTGGTGCCCTAAACAGTGTTATTTTGGCGTGTCACAGTCAAACTGTAGACGAAGTCGGAGTTTGACGGCAAAATGCTTAGTTCTCTAAAACACCTTTCCAACAGGCTATCACCCACCTAAAACGGAGATTGTATGCAAAAGTTACGACCCTGGGAAGTTAATGTACTAACTTACCCAAACGGGGCCCACATGACTTTTGGTGTTTCATCTCCTAGGGTTAGGTTTTTGGATGTCTAGGGTTTTGGCATTCATGTTTATCATAAAAAGGCCTTCATAGTCTCATTGTAATCATATTCTGGCGAATGAGCTTAGCCGTCACATCTCTTCTCAGAGATAAAGTTGCCACCATTCTAACGAGTCTTGCATTCTGTATTTTTTACAGTCTCTTTACAATTATTTCATTAATAGAAATCAAGTATTGTTGTATTTCTCTATTCCTGGCAAGTTTCATGAGTATTTCATTGTAATATTTATGCTTTCATTTCGCTCCAAAAATAATCTGGATCATTAACCAATAAACAAAATAAAAGAAGAAGACGTAAATATAAAATGGGTTACCCTCTCTTTTATATGGCCCTAAATAAAACTCATTTTTACATAGATTCTTCAAGGAAAAATGGGACTAAGTGGATTGGACTCAAATTTCATTTTCCACTAATTTTAAAATTAAATTAATTTAAAATCATCAGTTTAGATTTACCTTCAACCTGAAGCAGCAACAACCAACAACAACCAATGACCCTTGTGTTAATCGTAATGACTCTTACTTGTATAAGTAATAAGGTTGATTAGGATCATAAGCTTATCCATATTAACCAAGCAGGTGTTACTTACTCTATTACACTTACTTAACAAGCCTAAATTAGTAGTAGTGATTAACATGATTGAGTTACATGAGTACACATAACAAGTCAATAGTGATCTCAATACTAAGCGGGAAACAAGCACATGTTAATTACATGTATTGCTTATATGTTTACTCACAGTACAATGTACACATCCTTATAGTAATGAATAGAGTGAATCAGTGGGATTACTAGTCAATAGCTAACCTGTTACAAGTTGTGTAAACTAACATGTAATTCGTCCATGTCCATGTACAAGGACAGGGTCGAATTCGGCCATGTCTATGTACAGGGACAGGCCCTAATTCGGCCATGTCCTTGTACATAGACAGGGCCGAATTAGGGCATGTCCCTATACATAGATAAGGTCGAATTCGAACATGTCCCTGTACATGGACATGGTCGAATTCGAACCTAAAAACTTATTAAACATCATGATTTTTATATTGAAAAAAGCTTTTAAACATTATGAGTTTATGTTGTAAAATTATTTTGAATAATAAATAAAAGATAATGACAACTAAATAACTCCGCTCATTTTCATATTAAAAAAGAAAACTATAACTAAATAAATAATGTGAAAACTTATTAAACATCATGAGTTTCATATTGATTTTTTTTTAACCATCATAATAAGTTTTATATTGTAAAATGATTTGAATATTAAATGAAAAAGAATGACAGGTAAATAACTTCACTCTTTTTTACACTAAATTAAAGAGAATAACGTCTAAATAATGTGAAAACTTAATGCATAACATGAGTTTTATATTTTAAAATGATCTAAATAATAAATAGTTCTTACGGGCTTGTCCCTGTACATTGACAGGGCCGAATTAACTAAATAGCTCCGCTCATTTTCATATTAAAAAAGAAAACTATAGCTAAATAAATAATGTAAAAACTTATTAAAGATCACGAGTTTCATATTGATTTTTTTTAACCATCATAATAAGTTTTATATTGTTAAATGATTTGAATATTAAATGAAAAAGAATGACAGGTAAATAACTTCACTCTTTTTTACACTAAATTAAAGAGAATGACACCTAAATAATGTGAAAACTTAATACATAACATGAGTTTTATATTTTAAAATGATCTAGTCAATAAATAGTTCTTAGGGGCTTGTCCCTGTACATGGATAGGGCCGAATTAACTAAATAACTCCGCTCATTTTCATATTAAAAAAGAAAACTATAGCTAAATAAATAATGTGAAAACTTATTAAACATCATGGATTTCATATTGAATTTTTTTTAACCATCATAATAAGTTTTATATTGTAAAATGATTTGAATATTAAATGAAAAAGAATGACATGTAAATAACTTCATTCTTTTTTACACTAAATTAAAAAGAATGACGCCTAAATAATGTGAAAACATAATAGATAACATGAGTTTTATATTTTAAAATGATCTAAATAATAAATAGTTCTTACGGGCCTATCCCTGTACATGGAGAGGGTCGAATTCAGCCTTGTCCACCTCCTAAAACATAAAATATCTAAATTAATGAAATTTAAATTAATTTAGGAAAAGGTTTAAGAATTACCTGGAATCTGAAGCAGCAACAGGCAACAACAATCAACCCCAACAACAACCAGCAACAACCACCTCCAACAACAACCAACAGTTCGAAAAAGTGTGAAATGACCGATGTGCGGGGGATATATAAAACGGTTTTTGGCCGAAAGGTCTTTTCAGACGAAAACCATTTTCGGTCGAAAGAATCTTTCGACCGAAACGATATTACCAGATGAAAAAATCTGTCCAGTTTCTTTCGGCCGAAAAGAAGTTACCGGATAAAAAAAATCCATCTGGCTAATATGGTACATGACAGTCGAGACCATCATCACAGTACCATTTGATTTGACGTCTAAAGGTTCGGCCGAAAAAAGGTCACTAGGAATTTTGGAGACCCAATTCTCACAAAAGTGTTACCCACCTTCATGATTTTACCCTTAACATGTATATTGATATGTATATCACTCATGTATATTATGTTTTTCATATAATGTTGTGGTTGTTGTTGTTTGATTTATAAAATGTATTATGAGTATGCTATGATTACCATTATTATTGATTTCTTTGTTTTTAAATTAAATTAGAGATGTATCACTCATTTAAATTTACAATTGGCATATAATGTTTCACTTTACTTTTATGAAATCGTTTAATTTGGATTGTGACTGCAAAAAGTTATAACCATTAATGCCATATAATGTTTAATTCTACTTCTAGGGGCAGCTAAGCATTTTCGGAATATTGGAGGCTCAACAACAAGAGCATCACATAGACCCATTTAAGGGCATCACATGTCACTTACAAGGAATTAAACCTGGGTGAGGAGGGTAACAACCATTCCTCCCAACCACCCAAGCTACATCCAATGGACTAAAAAGTGTGGTTCACAACACTAGATACCGGTGCTCGCTACATCCACGAAACCCCCCCGAAATATACGAGAGAACATAAGGAGGCCTAATATTTTCGAAATATCGGGGGCTCAATATCAAGAGAATATTATAGATCCATTTAAGGCCACAACATGTCACTCACAAGGAATTGAACCTGGGTGGGGAGGGTAACAATCATTCCTTCCAACCACCCAAGCTACATCAAATGAATGATTGATTAAACATGTTTATAAACAAAAATACTTAAATATAATGAATGGAATTATTGTGATTTGAATAATTATGTATTTTTCATATATTGTAATAATAACATTATAATATAATTATTAGTCCCTACCAAAGTAAGGATTATAGCAATTGGTGAGCTGTCAAACAAAGTTGACTTGATTCTCTTAAAAAAAATTCTCCAATGTTTCACAAAATTTTAAATTTTTTTTATTAAAATGTTTTTTTTTTTGTTAATTTAAAAATCTTTTTCATATTTTTTTACATATGGATTTCTATTTTGTGATTGATCGCAAAGGTAGATGTGACTAAATACCCCTATCTTGATGTGACATTTCTTAAAAAATAAAATAAAAAACAATGTAGGCTACCCTCGAATAGTACATTGGTAAGTGTGGGCTCCTAGTGGATCCCATCAATTATATTAAATGTTTATTTTTTTATAATTAATTTGTTTCTTGATAGGTGCATTGGTAAGTGTGGGCTTTGAATCTAGTGGATCTCGTCAATTATACTAAATGTTTAATTTTTTTGTAATTAATTTGTTTCTTGATAGGTGTGTAGGTTACTTTGAATAGTACATTGGTAAGTGTGGGCTCCGAATTTGGTGGATCTCGCGGTAAATATTTGATCAAGAATTATGCTATGCCAACTGAACTTCGAACTAAAATTTTAAATTACAATATTATTGATGTAAATGATTGTGAAATTTTGTTAATTGGGTCTAGCTCGAGTAGTTTATGCTGTAGGGTGTTATCCCCCCCACCTAGGTTCAATTCCCTCAAGTGACATGTTGAGCTCTTAATTGAGTGAAAATGCTTCGACTTTCTACAAATTGTGGTTTACCTTTTTTACCATCCTCGAAATGAGGGGAAGTGCATGGCAGGTTTCCCCATGCAATTTTCTGAGTAAAAAAAATAAAAATAAAAATAAAATTATGTATATATATATTCAATCGGGTCTAGTCTATGTGGTTTGTGTTGCGGGGTGTTATCTCCTCCACCCAGGTTCAGTTCCCACAAGTGACATGTTGAGCTATTAATTGAGTGAAAAAGCTTCGACTTTCTATAGAATGTGGTTTACCCTGGGTACCATCCTCAAAATGAGGGGAAGTGCCTGGCGGGTTTCCCCATGCAATTTTTTGAGTAAAAAAAAATGATTGTGAATATCATCGATCTCATAGTAAATATTTGATTAGGAATTATGTTATGGAAAAAGAACTTCCAAGAACGAAATTTTTTAATTACAATATTATTGATGTAAATGACTATGAATCTCGTCGATCTCATGGTAAATCTTTGATCAGGAATTATGCTTTGGAAACCAAACTTCGAGCAATGAAATTACATGTGTATTAAAATGAAATTATTGTTTCGAGGAGCAAAATTACATGCATATTAAAATGAAATTATTGTGATTGTACTTACACGGATCATAGATCTTATTGGTTGTATTGTTTGTCACATACAAAATGGTGAGATCAATGTTCATGGAAGATAATGCATTCAAGTTTAACAGATGTTATAAATACACTTAAATTATGGAAGATAGAATGGCATATGCAAAGATAAATAATTTTCGCATGGTATTACCTGCTTAAAATCCT
>JASDQU010738337.1:52568-73703 GCA_032191745.1 Picea mariana | reverse complement strand
ATCCATATTTCCATATTTCCATGATCGCTTGAAATAACAACATGCATCAAAAAAGCATTGGAGAAGACTAACACGGTAAGTGTTTTTCAAAGGAATTCCCTGTAATATGTAAATAGGATTTGAAAATGGTTGTAGTGTTTTGTTTGTTGTAGTCTAAACGTTCTACATTTTGGCCCTTTTATGGGGATATTTGCTCAAAATCCGGCGAGAAATTGTTGGATCTGCAGATTTGAGTGGTTAATTCTATATAATCTAAGTGTCCTAGGGGTTTTTCAGCACGTTGAATTCATGTATGCATTCATAAATGCAATTCAAACAACATAAAATTGTGATTTCCTACAGATTTATGTCATCGGATTCTGACGAAAAGGGCCAAAACGTACAAGAGTTAGACAACATTGTTTTGTTTTGTTTTTTGAAGTCTAGATTAGAACGGTAAAGTTTTGCATATGATTGTTATATTACATACAATTCCACTCGAACAAGTTTACCAGATTTGATTAAGTATGAAATTGCTCGAACTCGATCTCTTTGTTTTTTGTATCGTATATGAACCCTTTTAGCCTTTTTTTGTCTTCGACTTCGGAATTTTTTTAGTGAAGGTTATGGTAGGGTTTGGGTGTTAGGTAATTTTTCTTGAATATGGTAACAATCTTGCAAGCCCATGTATTTTGTTTTGTTTTAGGTAGACATGAGGAAAATGGGAATGCTTGGGAAACATTTATTATTGTTCCTTTCAGGTTAGATTGTGAAGATAAGCTCTAAGGTATAATTATATCTTTAACTGCTTTTGCCTATTTTAGAATTTTCATGGATTTGCAGTGGAAATTGGTGAGAATGAAGTATACATGACAAAATCCTTAAGAATCCCAAACCCTTGAACCTTAGCTTTTGATTCAAATATGTGGGACTGGGTTTTATCTAAACCTGAGGGAAAACTTAGAAAATATTTCACAAAGGATATTCCTTTGGCAGGGAAAGTCAATATACTCAATAAAATAGTCGCAACAAGTCATGCGTACTATTCTTGTTACCTTTTCCCAATTGTTACACGCTAAAGGAAACTAGAAAAGATCCTTTCACATTTCTTGTGAACAAAACAAAGTGAAATGAGTAATTTTCCCTAGGTCAATTGAATTGTGTAGTCTCTTGAGGCAGAAAGATTGTCTTGGTTTGATAGAAATAAGAACAGAGGAGGGTCGTTCCTAGCATAATAATGGATTGTAATATCTATATGGGGAAATGTATTATAGTACACATACACATGCAAAGAGAGATGTGCAACAAGCTATACCTTTAACTATTTTCATCAAAATATTTATAACATCCCTCTTGTTTGAAGAGTTAGAAAATTTTACTCACAGTCTAAACAACCCTCATACAAAATGTCAATTCAAAATGAAAATTATGCGAATGAAAGCAACTTTCAAGTAGTATTAGAAACCCATAAAATCAGCCCTCGGAGAATAATTTTTCAAGTAAAATTGTCCTAAAAAAAGAAGAGAAAACCTCCCATCCATCATACAACCATAAACACTATGGAGATAATTGAAATAAGAAGAAGAATATGGGAAATTAACAAAGAAGAATCCCCATAAGAACTTGCAGAATAAGAAAAATGTTATATTTGAGGTTGTGGGATCGTGTCGAAGTCCTCCACAAGTGGCTATTACTCCCATCTTAAATTTGCATACAAAACCTAAAACTAGGAAAAGCCATCAGTTCGAGTGGAAGGAGGCAACTCACATCATAAGTAACCAACCATCAACCATCAAAGAATATAATAAGAAAGAAATATTAGTGTTTACTCATTGCTAATTCAATGCTTCAATGATGATGTTACTAAAACCCTCTAGTTAGGAAGTGGAAAATAGAATGCATCGTAGAGGCCCCTTCTTCTTCTTTAAGGAATCAACTATTACAACAACAGAAAGAACCCGCAATTGAAAATATTATGAGGGTGAAGTTCAGGTATAACAATTGAAATATTATAGAATATCGAATGTGAGAGTGCCCTTAAAAGGGTTATTTTTTGGGGTTTTTTAGGCACACAAGTGTGTAACTTGTTGCACAGGGGGGATGGCAGGTGGAACCTATTTAACAAAGAGGAGAGGGCATGTGGAAATGAGATTAGATCTTAAAGTCCAAAAATTTAAAAATTATTTTGTTTTCTCTATTTTAGTTTAAGGGTCGGAGGTTAGGTCAAGAAAATAGGCTAATCTACAATTATATTAATATGTCTATTGAAAGCCCAACATGTTGAGGTAATGCTGAGTTATTCCAGTCGTGAAACATGTTGTGTGTTATTTGTTCAATGGTAGGATATTTAGACACTTAGGAGTTAGTTAAGATTTATTTGGTCTAATGTATTGTTAGGTAAAAGTTTGTTTCTTAGTGTGTTTCTTTAGTATGCATCAGTATGCATTTGTAGTTAGGAAATTTGACTGTCACGATATGTTCCTGACATTGAGTGATCTGACAGTTCATATTCTCCTTGATATTAACAGCTACATTGATCCATGGCTTAACAACTGATTGGTCCATGATCTCTATTTAAAAAGCATGTAGGGTCATTTGTCGATGATTGATTGTGAGAAACTCTCTTGTAAAATCTCTCTGTAATCTTTTTCTTTTGCATTAATAAACTGCTCCAAGTGGTCGCGTTGGTTGGGGCCATGTATGTTTCCCTGTAGGTATTTTACCATGTCAAAATATCAGTGTGTTTATCTTTCTTCTATTTGTGTGAGTGGTTACTGAAGGTGTTTGTCCTATGTTGGAATACTTGTGTAGTTGAACATGGTATCAAAGCCTGTTTGAAGACCCGCTCCCATTGTAGATCGAGATCGTGAAGCCAAGTTGTCTCATATCTAGTTTCTACCATTTCCACACATTTTTGGGATTAGAGGATTGTTCCATTGCATCCAAAGTGCTTGTTTCAATTAGGAACGCTTTTTGTTTCACTCGAAAAGGTTTATGTTTGCCCAAGATAATTTCAGTCAGATCCAGAGGTATAAAGCTTGAATACACCCTTTTTAAATGTTTGCAGGGTATTATTTTGGTTTTCTATTTTTTGTTTCTAGGTTGCTACTATTTTAGATTTGAGTATGTTCTTTGCCCCGCGCCCTGTGTGATCTTGGAAAATCATAAATATATCCGAAAATGTGCATTTTCCGGGTAAAGTAACTGATATCTAACCCTTGTTATCATCAAGAAGCGAAATTTTTTTCTTCTGTGAAAATATTTTTTTTAGCACACTCTCCAAGTTCGTCAACAATAACAACCATAATCCTCATTCTAAACAATACAATATGTTTTGTTAGATCACTTGGTTAAAAGTTGTCTTATTAGTCCCTGTCGAAGGCGCAGAGGGACTATAGCGATCGATAATTCGTTGACTTTATATTAGTTCGTCGTTTGACTACAATTTTTTGCATTCTTTCTATTGTTCGAACTATAGAACTAAAAATATTATTTTTTATATAATTAAAAAACCCATATATGTCATGATCTCATTGGATAATAGATTTGAGGTCTTATTGTGAGCTTCGCTATTCCTAATGAATTATATGTTGCCATATCCAAATTTTTTAACATCTACTGTATTTTTGAATTTGTACTATTCATACTGAAATGTTTAGATATCCAAAGTTTATAGCGATTGACAATTCGTTGACTTTATATTAGTTTTTCGTTTGACTACAATTTTTTGCATAATTTCTATTGTTTGAACTACAGAACAAAAAACATTAATTTTTATATAATAAAAAAACCCATATATGTCATGATCTTGTTGGATAATAGATTTGAGGTCTTATTTCTAGCTTCGCTATTCCCAATGATTTATATGTTGTCATATCAAAAGTTTTTATCATCTATGATGTTTTTGAATTTGTACTATTCATATTGAAATGTTTGGATATCCAAAGTTTTGAGCATGGATAGTCAGTTTTAATATTACTTTGTCCTCTGAGTAAAAAATTTTAGCATAGTTTCCAGTGTTCGAACTACTGTTTTATTATTATTGTTGTTGTTGTTGTTGTTGTTGTTGTTATTGTTGTTATTTTTTTATTTTTCTTTAGTGTTGTGTGTTTCGAGAGGCTTTTTCATTGTTGTGTACGTAAACAAGCCTGCCACACTGCATTTTTTCTTAAATGTTTGCACAGCATGACGCCCTTCAACGGTTCTGACAGCCTTAAGTGTTTACCTAACAGGCCTCGTAGCCTTAAATGTTTATTCTACAGGTGTGTTACAATAAAGTTTCGTTCCATTTTTTGATATAGTGTTGTCTGCAATGAATTTGGGCAATGTTGTTCTTCACTGGCATTAATGGTTCACTGGTTGATGCTTGTTCGTTGGTTCGGTCGATATTGGTTGTTGTTGTTTGATTCAACTTTGCAAAGTTGAGGTCTTACAGCTGCAGTTGGACCTCTTCGTGGTTGTTCATTGGTTTGTTGTTCTTCAACTTTGCAAGCAGTTGGACCTGTTGTTGCGGTTTGCAGGTTTTGGAGATGCGCTTTTGTCATCCCTCGTTGACGAGTAAGTTTATGTGCCATGGTTTCATTGTTATTCCTTGTTTGTTTCTTGTTATTTGCATCTTGCAAGCAAGAATTTTCAATACTAGGAGTCCTTGCCTCGAAATCATGTTGCAGAACATCTTTCTGTGTGTGTGCTACACCCAGAATATTTTCCTTGTTCTTGAACATCAATGTTCTATAGAGAACCCACCTTTGTCACGGTCATGGTGACATAAAAAAGAAAACTCCTCATTTTTCCTGCCCCTGAAAACCATACGTTTGGAGCATTTTTTCCCAATGTTCTCCTCATATTATATGTTCCTGGAAACCATACGTTTCGTGCATTTTGCCTAGTCTGTTCCCATCCAAACGTCTTGTTTCGCTTTGAATGTCGATGTTGGACACAGAACCTAGATCTGTAGCAGCTACAATGAAATATAAAAAAGAAAACCGGATGTTCTCCTCTTATTTTCTATTCTTGGAAACCATGCGTTTGGTGCATTTTTTCCAAGTTGTTCGCTTCCAATCACATATGCCAACTTCCACTTTTTGTATATCGTGTCATAGTTGTTTCCAAAATAGCAATGCAAAGGGTTTTAGAAAATGAGTTTGGAGTTGTCACAGGGGGCAAGCATCTGCCAGGATAAACTTTGTCCACTTGTTGCCTTTGTTCTGTCCTTTGTGTCTTGCAAAGCATCTTCTGCCTCTGAAAATCTTGTAGGATGCACGCCAGGAATAGATTCAAAAATGATATACCTTGAATACTTGGTCTTTGTGCTTAGCAAATTTACAGTGTTATTTATTTGCGTTGTCTGTTCTGTTTGGTTCAATGTTCATTGTACATTTGTTTGCTTGTCATATGCTATGGTGACTAGGGAGGATTGAATTTGACAAGAAGAAGGTTGAAGGATAGATAGAGGAATTGGTATGAAGTTCTGCACTTGTAGTTTTTTTTTTATTTTGTTTTTTATTTTTTTTCCCTGTCTGCATATAAACTGAATATAGGTAAGAAACATCTTGAAAATCACAGTTTAAAAGATGAAAAAAGTAATAGATGTTGAGTCCTATGAAATATATATAGACTTCATTGTGAATGACAACATCGACCAGGTATTGCATAGCAATGGGCTTTTTAGATTGGATGCATTCTCGTATATTGTAGGGGACTGCCTTTTCGATGCATTTCAGGTTCTATTGCATTTATGTTATTCCTCGACCGACTTGCGCAATGGATTGATAGATTATTTCTTGGGTTGTTTAAAAAATGGCGACGTTGAGGCATTGGAGTCTTATAAATATGAATTGGCATCTGACTTTCTTTGGAAGTTGCATGGAATACATGATGTCACTACGTATTTTTCAAAGATGCGATTGTCTGCATCTGCAATTCTGCCTGCACATGAGAGGGGACTTTGGGGAGATACATTTTGTATATGGTGGTTGTCTAAGTGGCTCAATATATCAATTGGAATGTGGTCATTGACAAGAAAAACAAGATATCTACTATTCAACAGAACTACATCCAGCGATCCATATTGCATCTTGTTCCATGATGCCAATCCTGTCAGTGGTCATTATGAACCACTACTATATAGAAAATTATCCATATGCAATCTTGGAGGACCTCATATTTACTTGTCCCTCATTTGCAAAGACCTTGAATCGCAATGGAAATGAATTATGCATCGTGTACAGTGCCATGGCTTGCAGATAGCAACAATTGTTGCATCTAGTTGTGGAGATAGTTTGTTCAATGCAATTTCCTATTTGGTAGCAACATAGTTTGATGTGTAGTCGTTGCGGCTTTACACTATACAATCCTTTTGCAATGCAATTATAGGTGGCAGCCAATAGGATTTTAGTTGTTTGCATCAACACCTTTGGCCATATCTCCTAGAAAATATGTTGACAATTGGAAGTTGGCAAGAATACGTTGTAAACATGGCACTGCCATATGAAAAAGGAAATGTAGAGGGTGGGAGATTCTATTTGTAATGGCTATCTATCATATTCAGAGTAAATATCCAGGTCTGGTCAGGCCTGCTAGATGACAGGGTCCATTCCTGGTGTATTGATTCAAACTACGATCGAACAATTGACATCATCTCTTTGAAAACAGATACGCCACATATACATTATCGACCTTTGATGGGAAATACCATTGGTTAAGGGTCCACTGTCCATGCCACCCAAACCGCATCGAATGTGCATACATGTAGCATGCTATTTAATGAAAATGAAACCCATCCCAGTTGTGATGAGGCCATACAGGGCTTAAACAAAAAATGTATACTAACTTATCACGACTTGAAAAAGGTCATACGTGAAACTCATCCTAGTTGTGATCAGGCCATACAGGGCTTAAACAAAAAACATAGACTAACTTATCACAACTTGAAAAAGTCATACGTTAGAGGAAAAAATACATTGGTGGTATGGGAAATACTACCAGTTCAGGGTCGACTGTCAATGCCAACCAAACCACATCGAATCTGCATAAGTGTTGCATGCTATTTAATCAGAATGAAACTCATCTTAGTTTCCACGAGGTCGTCCTTCCCTTGAACAAAAAATGTAGACTAAGTTATCACAACTTGAAAAAGGTCATACGTGAGAGAAAAAAATACATTACTACGCTTCCTTCTAGACAGAAACTAACATATCACAACATAAAAAAAATTGTCCATGCACAACACAAGAGAAACAGGTACGGTCACATATCCCACAATGGTCATGGCACTGTCCGAGAGGAAAAAATCACATTTCGTGGGCTAGAACCAACAACATGCATTGCTACCAATTAAAACCAACAAACACTTTCTACGCATACTTCCCTACGGAAGAAAGATGCAAGACAGACCTATGTGAAACAAATCAAAGACACTCCTTCAATTGCATGTGCAATTTGCGATCAATTGAATTTCGCAAAAAACACTAAGTCATTCACGCCTAATTTGGAAGCAGAATACCTCCGCTTGGCACTAAATGATAAAACATTTTCCAGTGGAAAAATTTGTCTTCCATGCAAATGGTCACTTGAAAATGGAAAACTGCCATAGTTTGCAACGCCTGACCAAAGAAGATATAATACACCACTACTAGATGTAAGTGCGCTTACAGAACTTGAAGAGAGACTTGTGTCTCTGTGAATTGCATTTGCACAAATCAGACCCTGGGGCTATAAACGACCCCAAATGGGCTTAACAGGATCAATTATTAATGTGCTTGTCCAACCAGATGTTGTGCAAAACTCCTTGCCACAATTCATTATAAATACAATGACAATTGTTGTGGCTTTCAAAAGACGCTTGCAATACAAGAATGCATATTAGACAAGTAAAGTGTGTGTGCATGTTGTCATGAAAGCATTAAAAGAATTGTGTTCCAGGGCCCTGTACAAAGCACAGAACATTTTTATAAATGAGAACTGGAACAGCGTTCTTGGAGAAGGGGATGACAGCTCTACATAGACTCTCGAAACTGCTAGTGAATTTGATACAAGCGATGAATCGGGGACTAAAACACGTGCCGAGACATTGGTACATGGATTCACTGATTCACAGTGCATTCGTGACTTGCAAGACAAGATTGTCGAAATTGCAACTGCTGAGGGGCAATGTCCACTTGGAATATTCAAGGACAAATTTGTTGAGGAAATGAACTTCCCAACATTGTTCTATGGAGACCCACATCCCAGTGATATCACAGAACAATTCAGTTACCATAAAATAGTTCGATGGGAGCTGCTACATTCAAGCGGTGACTTCTCCTATCACATAACAAATTTGTTTTTCAAAACAATGCACATAATAATAGAGAAAGTGTTGTCTTGCATGTGGGTGCAAATAAAAAAGGCCAGCTACAAGGAAGAAAGTTGTTGGCCAATGATGTCAAGTACAAAGTAAACCTAGAAAAAATCTTGAAATCTAATATTGGATACATAGATTTCAAAAACATTCGCATCTCTCCTAACTATTTGCAACAAAATAAGAAAACTATTTTTGTAATGATCCGACAATTGGGACCACCAACATTTTTCATCACATTTACAAGTGCAGAGCATCACTGGGATCCATTGGTGGTTGCGGTATCTGACTTGCATAAGAACAGAAAACGTAAAAAACAAACTGATACACTAGAAAATGATAGCATTGACTACCTCATAAGAAAAGACATAGAATAAATGATTTGAGACAATTGATATGCCATGATGAAACATTTTTTAGAAAAATATCAGACTACTTTTTTTTTATTGAATTCCAGAATAGGGGGAGTGAGCATGACCACTCATTGTTGTGAATAGAGGGTGCACTAGTCTATGGAGCTGACAACAACTCATAGATCGAACAGTTTGTGGACAAATACATAACATGCAACACAGATCATTTGGATCCAGAACTTGCCAAAGTTCATAGACATTATCATACAAAAAGTTGTAAAAAACGAAAAAACTCGCATTGCAGATACAACTTCCCTGTGTCGCCAATGAGAACAACAAGAATCATAGAGCCACTTAGTTTAGAGGAAAATGTTGTGATTGAGAAATCTAGATCCTTGCTTGCATTTCTAGAACAACAAGACTTTGATGGGTTAATGAGCTTCGATGACTTCTTGACAGAGCTAAATCTAACAGAAGATGAGTACATCCAAGCCATACAATGTACGCTTAAACAACCAATAGTTTTCCTTAAACGAAAACTTTCCCATATCTGGAACAACAGTTTCTCCAAGGACATGCCAGTTATGTGTAATGCAAACACAAATGCGTAGTATGTCCTCAATGCATATGATGCAACATCGTATTGTACCTCGTATATGACAAAGGTTGACAAATCTATGACAAGTGCATTCAGACGAATACAGAAAGAACATGAAAGAAGTCATATTGATGCTATAAAAATGATACATACACTTGGTAATACATTACTTAATCTTCAACAAATGTCTGCTCAACAAGCAGTCCACATTGCATTTTCCCTGCCCCTCAATTGTAGTTCAAGAAAATGTATCTTCATAAACACATCTCCACTTGAGAAATGCACATTTGTGCTTAAACCATCTTCTTTTCTAGAACAAGAGCCTGACAATTCAAAGTACGTACTATGCCGCTCTATTATTGATTATTACCTCCAGCGTCCATCTCCTATTAAGCATATCTTCTTAGCAGAATTCGTATAGCACTACAAAAAAAATGGTGCACCCATATCAAAAAGAAAAAAACCGTCTGAGATACGGTTTGTCAAATACAACAAACATACTGACTATGAAAACTATTGTAGAGAAAAACTATTGTTATATGTTTCGTTTGATGAAAACGAAAATGTTGGATTACTGAGGGGGGGGTGAATCAATAATAGAGCAATTTAATCATTTTTAACCATATAATCCAAGTGTTATATCAATGCATCATTATCATCCAATAACTGCAGAGTAAATAAGAAATGAACAAATGAACAATCATACACATACACAGTACACCAGTGTTTTACGTAAAAACCCAAAGCAGGAGAAAACCACAGAATGATTTTTCTTATATATCTTGAAGAATTACATTCATTGGAAGCACCAACTTCCTTTGTTTTCCAGCTGCAACTGGAAGGAGGCTCCAACCCCCTAGTTTCTCAAGCTACAACCTAGGGGAAGCTCCAACTCCCCAATTATTTGGCTACAACTAGAAGGAGGCTACAACCCCCTATGTTCTCCGACTACAACCGGAAGGTGGCTACAACCACCTGTCCTTTCCCCGTCCAACCGCCCTAACGTATAAGTAGAATGATGGAACCATTGTCGCACTATCACTGTGAGATATACTGTTGTAAACCTGTACCAATCAACCTGCACCAAATAACCTGTACCAATAACCTAAACCATGTATCAACCATGCATCAACCTATACCTCAACCTATAATCAACCTGTACCATAAACAAGTGCATCAACCATGCACCAACATGTACCAAACAACTTGTAATCAACATGTACCATAAACAAATGCATCAACCATGCACCAACTTGTACCTCAACCTATACCATGAACAAGTGCATCAACCATGCACCAAATCTGTACAAATAACCTGTCACAACAACTTGTCCAAACAACCTATCGCAACAACTTGTCTCATCAATTTTATCAGCCAAATCAGATCTACTCACCAAGATCAATCACCAAGACAACTCTCAAAGATGTGCATCAACCAAGCATAACATAACAACTCATAATCATCACCAAGATCAATATGTGATTCTAATAATACAAGTATGCTACATCATCCATAAACCATGTGTCAACAACAACCATGTACCAAGTATGGACCAATCATGTACCGACTACTCATAAACTATACACCTCATGTATGTGCCAGCTCATCAACTACTTGTCTCTACCAATGTACCCAACATGTACCTTAACCAAAAGCCCTCATCAATATCATCATCCAAATATGATTTGTAATTCTGTAATAGACCTGGTGTATATTATCACATACCTGCAAACCTTTCTTAACTTTAACAACAAGAGACTAGCATTTTCATCAAACTTTTCTTTAGTCTCATATGACTAGTTTTGGATTAGTCAACAACCCTAACTTGAAATAATCATAACTATGTATTGTAATGAATAAAGATCTGAAACTGATATACAATGCTCTTCATTGTGTTTTATGTAATTCCTCCAGGTGTCACTACTTGGAACCTATCAGAAAAGGAGTTATAGGAAAAATGGCATACCTTGCTTAATTTTGGCTTATTCTAGAGAGAGACCTTGTAGAGCGTGCCCCGCACGAAATATTTGTTGAATAGATCTGAAAATGTTATAGAGCGTACTACAGACTGTACTCTAACCAACACATTTTGTATTACTAAATTTGGATCTGTTATGAAGAAATTATGACGTTTTTACCCAAAACATTTGTTTTAGACTAGTTTCAAGACTAGTCACAAACCCTATTTTCCACGGAGTGTAACTCCAAAACTACAATGACCCACAAGCTTATTTTTTTACCATAGATACTTGGATATGTTTCCTCAATGGCCTATAAATATCACAGTCTGAATCATTCTAGAAAAAAAATTATTGCGAAAAATGGTGAGATGACCTGTAAATAACATACCTTAGAAAACATCATCAAAAGAATTTATCCTCCCTTGAATTTCGGCCCTCTTTTCTTCACCTTCCCTCTGAAATTCGGCTTAGATGTCCTTTGGTTACCTCGGTCACCTATAGATATTCAATATGCTCAACTGTGATTTAAAATGAGAGAGTCTTGCCTCTTATTTATACTCTTCATCTTCTAGTTCACTTAACCCATTTCTAGGTCACTTAACCTATTTTCCTCATTTTTAGGGTTAACCACTTTCCATAATTAGAAAGTTCTCCATTACTTTATCATTTAAATATTCCTCCTTGACCTTGTCACCTCACTTTATCATTTAAATAATCTTTTTTGATTTTGTCACTTCACTTTATTATTTAAATAATCCTTCTTGAATTTGTCACTTTACTTTATCATTTAAATAATAAATTCTTCTTTGCAAGCTCTTTGACTTCTTTGACCTTTTGGGGCTTCAAGCCGACATATGAGGGTCCTCCAATTTCATAAGGCCATAACTCAAACCGTGAGGAGTTATGTGACATTCCACATACCACCAAAAATGGCATGACATGTACTATCCATATAGAATAGTATTACCTGCAAATATATCAAAACTCATACCATTATCCATCAAACAAACTTGGGTCCATTACCCAAACCTGGGTTTTCCAACTTCTCATGGCCATAACTCTCTAATCGTGAGGAGTTATGTGACGTTCCACATACCATCGAAAATGGAATGACATGTACTATCCATCTAGAATAGTCTTACCTTCAAATATATTAAAACTCATACCATTATACATGAAACAACCTTGGGTCCATTACCCAAACCTTTGTGCTATCGGAATTCACTATCGGACTTTCTCCAAGGGTTGACATCAATCACTAAGGGTTGAAATCAATCTAAAATATCATTCTCCAATGGTTGAAATCAATGACAACCAACTATCCATCAACCTAAGCCAATTGTCTGACATAAAACACATTAAAACATAACTTCCCTACATGGGAAGTTGTGTATGTTGCCTCTAAGACTATAGTGAAAACCAGTGAATCTATATTTACTTACAATGTTAATCCAACATGGGGTGATCTAGAAAGTGCAGTTGATGAACTAGAAAACCCTGACAATCTTGATGATACATTCACAAACCGAAAAACAACCAGAACTCCCTACGAGTCCTATGACTTGCAAGTAGATTTGCCTCATCCTCGAGCAGGCAACATTGAAAAACGTATCAATATTGGTTATCAAGTCACAAAACATCCTTTCCTCATTGAAAATAATGAATACCACAGAATCAGACGTCTGTTGAATCGAGAACAACAAACAATTCTAAAGGGCATTGCACTTAAAAAACGCTTGAGCATGCACACTCATGTGCACTTGTTCCTTACAGGCAAAGCAAGAACAAGCAAGACATTCACAACAAAACAACTATTCCAAATGCGTATATGAATCTATGATTCAAACAATTCCTCTGATCCTATGAAACCAAAGGGCCTAATAGTTGCATACACAGGAAAAGCTGCAAATAATACAGGTGGAACAATAGTCCACTCTGCATTTTTTATGCCTTTTAACAAGTCACAGTTTCTTCCACTCAGGAAGGAAATGTTAGATACCTTCTCTAAGCTTTATGATGAACTGCAACTTGTCCTCATAGATGAGGCATATCTGATTGGAATTCGCTTCTTGTATTCCATTGACAACCGGCTAAGAAACATAAAACATGCAGACACGAAATACTTTGGAAACATTGACATGATATTCTGTGGGGATCTTTACCAAGCACAACCCATCCAAGATTCTTTCATATTTGAACAACCTACGGTCAACATGAAAACAGTGATGCATGGCTTCTGGAAAGACAATATTAAATGCTTTGAATTGCATACTACAATGCGCCAAACAGATGAAACATTTATTGCAATTCTGAATAGAATACGGACAAACAGCACACATGATGACTTAACATATATCAACTCAAGGTGCATGTGACCATCACCAACAGACCCAACCTTCCCTTACCTATTCTACACGAATAGGGATGTTGCAATGCATAATAGGTTCATGCTATCACTCATGCTTGGCGATGATATCATCATCAATTCAATTGACCTCGAAGAAGACAACCATGGAAATGTGCCACGTCATGAACATACAGTCACTTTACCTTTGCAACTTCTCCTAAAAGTAGACACGTTGGTTGAAATATATGCCTGCAACTATGATTCACGGAATGGCTTGGTCAATGGTTCAGATGGAATACTCAAAGACTATACCAAAATAGAAAAACTTGTTGTCCTCTGGATTAAGTTCCATGAACTGCATATAGGCCACCAACAAGCAAACAAGTTGGCGTATCTATATAATTCAAACACTGCAAGCGATTGGACACCTATATTGTGAATATCAAAACCATTATCGACATCAGCAAAGACATGTCAACTGAAGATTCAAAAACAGTTTCCAATTAAACTTGCATGTGCACGTACAATCCACAGATTGCAAGGACAAACACTTGATAGTGTTGCATTTGAGCCTGCTAGAATTTGAATACATGGACTTGTATACACAACATTGTCATGTGTCAGAAGTATAGACTCCTTGTATTTACTAAGTCCTCTTACAAAAGATAACTTCAAATTCAAACACAAAGTTGATATTGAGATGCAACGCCTTAGGACTATCACAAAGTGGCATTTGCAATATGATTACCAATCCATACAAACAAACTCATCTGTATCAATTCTCTCACTTAACACACACAACTTACATGCATATGTGGATGATATACTCAATGACTATGACACAATGCAATCCGATATTCTGTGCTTACAGGAAACATACATGGCATTATGCATGCAAAACAAACAATTTCCAAATCACAATTGCATATCGAGTTACATTACACAAGGGGTGATGATATTGGAGAAAAAACATGTAACAATTTTGGAGCATATACATTTCGAAGAAAACAATGTTGAGATGGTGCTTGCAAAAGTATTTTTATATGGATCAGAAATTGCAATATTGAATCTCTATGTTGCTCCATATGCAACATTCTCTAACATATTAAATGTTCTTTCCAATGCATTGGACCATTTGCATCTGAATGAAACCATTGTCATTGTAGGAGACTTCAATATTGACATGCTACAAAATAATACCAGAACAAAAGAATTGGAAAACTACATATGCAAATATAGTTTTCGCTTTCTTTTGAACAACACAAGCCATGTACAAAACGCACTTATTGACCATGTATGGTCGAATGTGCCCATTTCTCAATACAACGTCTTTATCTTAGACACATACTGGTCTGATCACGATACAATTGGTATTGCACTTGAATTATGAGAGAAACATCAAACATATTGCAAAATCATATTTCTATGTTTCAAAGCATATATGTTTAGCTTGTTGCAGAAAACCAAGTTATCCAACTTCTTATTTTTCCCTGGTTTGTACACATACTAGTCTGATCACGATACAATTGGTATTGCACTTGAATTATGAAATATACATCAAACATATTGCAAAATCATATTTCTATGTTTCAAAGCATATATGTCTATCTTGTTGCAGAAAACCAAGCTATCCAACTACTTAGTTTTCTCTGCTTTGTAATTGATTTTGGGCACAAATTTTTTTACACAAATTTTTATATATACACAAACATGGATGAACAAAAAAAACAAAAAACAAAAACGGTACATTCTTCTAACACTATTTGTTACTCTATTCCTTTTATTCTATTTTATTTACTGTATGTACATATTCCTCGCTTTTTCTTTACATGTCAACTTATGCTCATGTCCATTTTGTTTTTTGCTTTTTTTCATAGAAACAAAGTGGAAAACTAGACACGGCAAAGAAATCTTAACCAGAAGTGTAGAAGAATCCATGCAAAGGTGCATATTTCTACCCGTGTTCCATATCCAATTGTTTTTCATTTACTCTGTCTATATTTGTTACACTAATTTGCAGCTCCGTTATTTTTTTCCTTGGATACTCCATATCTTCATGTGTATTGACTTGTCTTTATGTCAATTCTATTTTATGTGTTGTTGTATTCAAATAAATAAATTTGTACTCCATCTTTTTTTTCATGTGTCCTATGTAGCAACTTGCTTTGATGTCCACTGTATTCTTTGTATTGCTACATTGAAACAAGAACACAATAATTGGGCACAAGGATGGAGTGAAATGTGCCACAGCAAATACAATGCATATGCCTGAGACTAAGAGGTATGGTTACAAAAAAACTCTGATCTGCATACGTTTTCCAATTTGTCCAGCTATATGATTTTCCCATAGTTGATGTGTTTCTATCGCTTGATAATTATCACACTAAGTGTTGCTCTGTGAGCCATATAGTTCTTTGCTTCCTTTCTTTTTCCTCTTCTATACTTATCTGTTCCCCTTTTCTTCTTCCCCTCTATTATCCGTTTATGGTTCTATACTTAGTCCCATGTCTATGATCACAGGTTCCTGGGATGGCAGAGTGACAAATTCCATGTCCATCTATATCTTTACATCACAAGTCCGATCGACCGCCATTCGTTTTCATACTTGGTGAATTTTATGGCCACAGGTTTATGCGCAAGTGCCATCGAACTCTCATGCCCCATGTTCGCGGTATACATCTTGCACACGAAACTTCGATTATCTACAATTAGACCATGGACTCGAAACCCGAGGCCTCACTCTACCTACGACGACTTCGTCTGAATGCTTGCATATAAATGTGCCAAGTCATATATTTTGTCTATTGCTTGTTGAGATAGATATAAACAACATCTCTTTTATCTTGAACCAGGGTCTGTTGAGTTCTAGCTATATTCCATGGCTGAAAATATTTTTCCCATAGTTGATGTGTTTCTATAACTTGATAATTATCAGAATAAGTGTTCTTGTGTCACAAATACAGTTCTTTGCTCCCTTTATTTTTCATATTCTATACTTACCCGTTCTTTCATTTTCTTCTTTCCCTATATTATTAGTTTCCGGTTCTATGCTTAGTCGCATATTTATGCTCGCGGGTTCCCGGGGTGGCGGAGTGAGAAATTCTACATATGTCTATATCTTCACATCACGCGTCTGACTGATCGCATTTCATTTCCACACTTAGAGCCAATTTTATGGCCACGGGTTCCCCCGAAGCCATTATCGAATTCCCATGCCCCATGTTTGGATATACATCTTGCACACAAAACTCTGGTTATCTACAATTTGATCCTAGACTCCTCGAACTCGCAAGCCTCACTCTACCTACGATAACTCCGTCTGACCGGCCCTCCTTTCCATACTTAAGACCAAGTGTTGTTCTGGGACGCATAAAGTTCTTTACTCCCTTTTTTCTCGTTTATAGTTGTCGTGTTTTCCCTTTTCTTCCCTCTATTATCTGTTTTTGCTTCTATACATAGTCGCATGTCTATGCTTGTGGGTTCCCAGGGTTGCAGACTCATAAATTCAATATCCATCTATATCTTCACATTATGAGTATGACCGACTGTTGTTCGTTTCCATACTTAGCCAATTTTATGCTCGTTGGTTCCCAGCTAGGCCCTATGGAACTCCCATGCCCCGAAATCTCACGCCCCATAGTCGATGTATTTCTATCGCTTGACAATTATCAGACAAAGTTTTCTTCTGTCAAGCATAAAGTTCTTCGCTCCCTTTCTTTTTTTCCTCTTCTATACTTAGTTGCATTTCTATGATGGCGGGTTCCCAGGTGGTAGACTCACAAATTCTATATCCATTTATATCTTGACATCACGAGTCCGACCAACCACTTTCATTTCCTTACTTAGCCAATTTTATGGCTGCAAGTTCCCGGGTAGGCTTTATCGAACTCTCATTCCCCGTGTTCAGAGTATACATCTTGCATCCAAAACTTGGGTGATCTACAATTCGACCACAGACTCCCAGGTTCAAAAAAGTACCTAAGCATTTTTCACTCCCCTCCATCCCTGCCACCTTCGCCCCTTCCCAATGCACATTAAATATGATTTTACTCGTGACAACTCATCACAGATGTTCGAAAAGATTGGCATTAATACGCAGAAAGCTCGAGGACATCTCCCATTAAAATGCATTAATGGGAGAATATTATGGAATATGATTAGTTTCTTACTTTAGTTTTTTTAAGGCATCATCATAGCAAGAATGCAATATTGTGTTGGCCCCCTGTCATCTACAAAGGTGTTGACATGATGTCCCTCTTTAGTATTGCACATATATTATAGGTTCACATATTTGAGAGTATGCTTGCATATGAAAATCTTTCTCCACCCTTCCAATTTGAACATAGTTTGCATTTGGGCCACAAAGAATACTAATAAAATAAAATAATATGAAAATTGTTTAAGTAAATATAAACAAATTATCTTCTAACTTGAACCTGGTTTTGTCAAGATCCAGGTATATTACATTGTTGACAATGCTTTCCTCGCCTTTCCATACTTTCTTGATTTCTCTGCCATCTTCGCACACTTTTCCAGTGCAAATTGATTACATTTTTATTAGCTTTGAAAAGATTGGAATTAATGAGGCCAAAGTTGGACAACATCTGCCATTAAAATGCATTAAACAAAGATTTATGGGAGATTATAGTACCATCCTCCAGTCTTCATTCTAAATACTATCACACAATTACTGCCACATGTAGCAATATAAATAAATCTGATCAAAACATTATCTTTTCTCACAGGCACCCCACGTGCACCCCAGTCGCTTCAAGTAAGCCATATTTTGATCCATCAACTAAACCTACCTATTATCAAATAGGTAGAGGTCAATGTTATGGCCTCTGATTTTTTTATTTTTTTATTTGTTATTTTATTTTTATTTTTTATTTTTATTTTTTTATTTTTTTTACTATTATTAGGTATATGGATGTTCAGCTCGGAAAAAATGTTATTTACTTAGTACCCCTCTTTTCCATACTTAGTAGATTGTTCAGCTCCTGTTCAAAGATTCATGGGTTACCGGGCTTCCAGGTACACAAAAGTTCCAAAGCATTTTTCGTTGTCGTCCATCCTCACCAACTTTGTGCGCTTCCCAACGCACATTAATTATGCCTTTATTAGTCACGCCTCAGCAGACACATCGAAAAGATTGGCATTAAAAGGCGAAAAGGTCGAGGACATCTCCCATTAAAGAACATTGAACCAAGATTTACCAGAGATTATGTTATGATGTCGCAATGTCCATTTTAAATACTATGAGGAGCAAAGAAACGTTCTCATCACCTTATGGTTGTAGCTCGACAACATTTCTGTGGAGATACCCTGAATATTTTCGGGCGCGAGGACCAGAGTTTTCAATGGTCCATAGCTTATGACTACTACTCGTCCCCTTCTGCCCAAAAGAAAGTTATCTCGACATATGGAACTACAGCGGCAGATTGTGTCCCTGAATTTTTTTACTTTAAGGAGTTGGTCATGTGCTCCAACGATAACTATATTCCAAACCAGCGGATAATCCAGATGGAAAACCATTCCCAAGTCTCCCTATCGCCTCAAGTATTTCGAAAGATGTTAACACTTCCCGACCCAACAACTACTTTCAAGGGCGAGAATTGCAAACAGTTCTTAAAGAAGCATGGTAATGGATTGGGCCTCTTGCCGAAGTTCTTACAGAACCCAGTGGGCGCTCCCCAGGACATAGCCATATTACAGGTTAGTGCATTTAAAAACCTTTTTCGGAAAATTGCATGGATTTTCACGAGGATAACGATACAAGAAAGTGCAGCCAGCATCTCTCGAATGATTCTGTATATTTTATATTTTATGGTCAAGGAGGAAGCCATCTTCCATTGCCGCAAGTTGATTTCCATTGAAAACTCTTCCTAGTTATTGCAATACAGAAGGCAGAAGAAATTCTTGATGTCATCTTATTTAATTTTTGTCGTGGTGAATTACTACCCATTCCCTGGACTATCTATGTGTAAAAAGTTGAACTGTGAATTTGACCCATGTCACATATCTGGTACAATGTTTTTTGTTGGAATAGCAAGGCAATACATCTACTAGTTGCATTTTTCCCATAAAAAGGAAAAAGTTGATTCATCTCTCTGCCTTGGAAAGTCGAGGATTTCATGGTCAGACACCACTTCAACAGTTCTTTCACTTAGACTATCATGAATGAACTCGGTGCTAGTACCAATGACTCGCCCAAGCAGAAACGAAAAGGCCCAGGTGAAAAAAGTGCCCAATCCCTGACCGCCACACCCAAGACCACAGCATCTCGGAGCAGTACTCCAACGGCCTACCCAAGTAACAAAGTCAAACACAGTTCTTCAGGTGGAGGAGGAGATAAGAATCCTCCCTCCAGCAAAATCGAAAGTTGTCACAAACTTCCCGCGATCAAAAAATGGAAAACAATAGTCCAAGAATAGGAGGGCCCAAGGGGAGAAATTGATATCCATGATATCTTCCTCGAAGATATGGAACTAGAAATTGACATTGACAAAGTGTTCCCCGAGGATGACTAGCTAGAGAGCATTGCTCCACACAATCCTGGGATGGAAATAATTGGCATAGATACATTTGATGAAGAAGAGTCTTTTTCATTTTACAGCACTGTTTTTTACAGCGAATCCAAAAAATTGATTATTGAAAAGAAAGATGTAAAGAATAAGAAAGGGAAATCTTGTTTAGAGATCAACCTACGCAGCATGCGCCCTTCCCAGATCTCCCATATACACCGAAAAATTGGATATGCTCTAGACAATTCTATTAGCGGCCTTGAAATGGAAAACATCATGTTAAAGGAGCGAATCAAAGAATTGGAGGCAACTCTAATGCCTCTTCCACTGTTTGCTACTCCTTTGGCAATGATCGGGCCCACCGCACCTGCAACAAAGTTAAAAGGATCAGTAAGCCTTCTCACATCGGCCTGAGGCTATGTGGAAAAGAATGTAAACAGAAGAATGGAATTAATAACAGAGACCTGGGAGATGTTAAAGAATATGGTCTCTTTTGGAACAAGAGCGCATGCTTTTCATGAGTATCTGCAAGCAGATCTCAAGAACGAGCAAAGTTTCTACCTCGATGCAGTTTTACCATTTGGTGTTAAAGTTACCGGTATGATGGAATTCATAAGAAGACAGGAGGATCTCCCTTCCCTGGATCGAATAGACTAGCTAAATGCATGCTGGAAAGAAAATGTAAATAACCTAAATGGTATCGTTCAAGCATGTAGCCAGGCCATATCTAGAAGAGACAAACTATTCAAGAAGCTAACTAAGATAGATCTAGCTGCTAGCACCAATGAATTCCAGGACCCTAAATTGATATTCAACTCGTTGTTTTTAACCAAGCAAGAATTTCATGATTAAGTTCATATCTATCAAACTCTGTCATTTGAAAATTTCTATGGCATTCTTGAATATGGTGAAGATGACGTGAAAACCTGGCTAGTCGGTTATGCAATTAAAAACCAAGATATTTAACAAGCATTGCACAACCTGTATATTGATCTAAGGGATTTGGAAAGTGAAATTGTTCGATATAAAAA
>JASDQU010738336.1:330425-361497 GCA_032191745.1 Picea mariana | reverse complement strand
TAATTTTGAGATTATAGGTTATAAAATTCTTTTGTATTTTCTCTATCTTTATGCAAGATTCATGAGAGATACTACAGCCTGAGACTTCACATCCATAAAGAATAACATGTGTAACAAGAGTCTCAAAGAGGAGTTTCTTCTTATCCCAACTTCAAAGATCAGTTGATTTACAATTGTTTTCAAGCCCATAATAATCTTTTCATCCCCCAATATTCCTTTTCTCAATGCTATAACTCCAATTGAGCTTTTGGTGAATATCAATTCCAAGATATTTGTATGAATTCACTTCCTCCAAGTTGTTTTTTTCATATATGAAGGTATCATAAGGGACCTTTGGATTTAACAATCATGACCTTAGTCTTATCAGTATTAATATTCATACCCATATTAGAGAAAAAATCCTTAAGTATTCTTAGTTGTTTTTCAAGATCATGGGGACTCCTTTCCATAATGATTATATCATCGGGCATAAAGAAGAATATTGATGACTATACCAGTGAGAGTAGGGTTGACACAACCTACTTTTTCGAAGCAATCTTCTAACTTGTCAATGTATATGCCAAAAAGGGTAGGGGACAAGGGACAACCTTTCTTGACTATGATATTGGAGTAAATCTCTTTTGACCAGCCCTCGGTGTTTTTAAATTTAGAAATAACATTCTCATACATTATTATTGCAACAACCCTGAACTCAAGAGGAAATTTTATCTCTTCCAACCTATTCCAAAGGTTTTTCTTAGGAACCATGTCAAAAGATTTTCTAAAGTCAACAAAACAACAAAAAATATTGGTTTTAGTATTGCATAACTCCTCTACAATGATCCTAAAGGTAACAATATGGTCCATAATTGAATGATATCTCCTAAACCCAACCTGGCATTTAGCTCTTTTAACATGAATTTCTATCCAAAGGATAATATTCTTTTCCAAAATAATTCCATAAAGCTTAGCTAAAATCGGGCTAATCATAATGCTCTTGTAATTAGAGGGAATGTTTCTATCCCCATTTTTAAAAATAGGAACAATGAGGATTTTCATCCAGGGTTAAGGGAAGCCCTGCTTGATTTCTAAATTGAAGAGATTGTGTATGTGAGGGATAAGGATTGACCCTCCGATTTTAAAATTTTCACCTTGGTAGCATTCAATGTCCTTAGGTTTCCTATTTGCAAGCTGCTTAACCCTCAACTCTATGTCATCTAAAGAAGAAGCTTCTTCCTTTGTAGGGACAATAGGAATGGTGTCCATGGCATTAGGGGACTCGTAAAGACTTTTAAGGTAGGAATTTCAGTCCCTTAAGGGAATCCTATTATTTTCTTTAGTATTGTAGTTTAGAATTTGGCTCCATAACTTCTTTGGATCCATCTTATATAGTTGTGAAAGTTGCTCTTGCATTTTATTGATATAGTTCATTTTCTTACTTTTAATTAGGAATTTGTATGTATTGATTTTATCAAGTTTTAAGGACTCATTAGAAGCATCCCTAATGGTTTTCCTAGAAATTTTACATTCTTTATCATACCCAAGGTTGGTTGTTCTGTTATTCTTTTTATATGACACCTCGAAAGAGAACTTGTTAATAGAAGTGCAAAGGGTAGCTTTAAAATTAAGATAGAGTTTCCCCCGGGGGGCAGCTCAGTGGGCAAGTGCCGTGAAAATGAAGTTCCATGAGGTTTCGAGTTCAATTCCCCCCGACTTACCTTGTGTGCCACGTAAGGGGAATCGTAGGGACAGCTGGAGGTTATAGTGGTAGCGGTTGGATAACACGACCACGTGTAACGCGAGCACGTGCCCAACTAGTTGTTGATTCCTCCAGACACTAGAATAATAATAATAATAATAATAATAATAATAATTAAGATAGATTTCTTCAATGTTTTCCTTATAAGTTAGGATATTTAATTTACTATTTAAATCCTTTAAGAAAATGTCAACTTTACTTTTGCCAAAGAACAAATTCCTTTGATTATCATAATTCTCTTCAATGGCACTCCTATGCATGGAAAAGTTTAGATTTAGGTTTAAAGGTTTATGATCAGAGTGAGGCTCATGGTCAGTTAAAAGGTCAAAAGATGTTATTTGGTTGGAAATAGGGATATCAGATATCACATAATGTACAACACTACTACCTAGCCCATGAATACAAGTCACCTGGTTGGAGTTTGGCCACTTTATTAGTTCATTGCAAATTATAAGGTCTTGAGAGTTGCAGAGCTTGGACAACTTAGTACCGAACAAATTCTCAATTAGGTCTTCAAAGCTTATTTTGTAGCTATTAGATAAAACAAGGTCCTCATCTAGACATACAGGATCATGGTTGGGATAAGTACTTAAAATAATATCTTGTTTAGTTGCATTCCTAGCATTAAAGTCTCTTAGAAAGAGGATATTACCTTCATTTTTCAATCTATAAATATCTTGTTCTAAATTGTTATAGGGACAATTGTTATAGAAGATTATTTTTCATATAAAAAGCAGAATTGATACGTGCAAAATAGAAAATTTCTATATACATCTTCTTAGCATTGGTGTTTGAAATTTCTATCCAAATGTACTGATTGAGAGGGTCAATCTTATGAAGTTGAATGTGAGGAGAAAGGCTCTTTCTAATATAACAAGCTATGCCTCCTATCCCTCTACGGTGGAATTTTTTGTTCCACGTCGACCACAAGTCAAATCCTTCTATGTTAGGGACCTTAGACTTCTCATGCTCCCAAGTTTAAACTAGACAAACAATATCAATATCACTTGGGATCCAACTGATCATAGAAACTTTGCGCCATGGAAAGCCACGACAGTTCCAAAAAAATATCTCGAGTGTCCCAAATTCCTATTTATTATTATCCTTTGGTTCTCTATCCCTAACAATAGCTTTTTGATTTCTAATTATTTCCCATTTTCCTTCTTTCATGGCTTCTTTTACCTTTTCAACTTCCTTCCTTAATTCAACTTTGACTTCGTGAATGAGGTCTTCATTTATAATTATTGATGACCCTTTTAAGCTCGTAGATTTACTAAGTATGCTATATTTATGGTCATTACAACTTACTTTGACAAGGTTCAACGTATCTTTGTAATATTATTAGGCCAAACCCAATTGTAATGTAAATGAAAATGTACTTAAGTTGGTCAGTAGTTTGATAACATTTTTTTTGTATGCCCCGTTGGAGCCGCCTTTGTTTTTTTTTTTTTTTAGCCCATTTTGAATTTCATATCTTAATGCTCGAAGTCGAAAGATGGTTTTCATATTTTCCTTTGTTTGTTCCAAAATATCTGAAGTCTCATCACGTGAACGACAATGGTTATCATACTCTCAAGGCGAGTTCTACTTTTCGTTCAAATGATTTTCCCCTTTTTACCTCAGGATTTTGTATGTCAGATGTTATAGATCACATAGTTCACAAGTCCTGAACAGCGAAATGGCGAAATCACTTTAAAGTTTTACCTAGGTCAGTAACGAGAGTAAAATTTTTCTAAATTACGGTAAAGCATCATTAGGGTTTCGCGTCTTGCTGTTTACTAAATCCAAAAGTCTTACTGTCATAACCCCGATAGCAGAAACCATGAATTTCTTGTTTTAGTAACCCGCGTTAAGGTTAAAGGTAAAAGCTTAGCCATGGTTAAGTTCTGTCGGAAATTCACAACTCGACGTATTTTCCTTTAAAAGCTACACTGTCAATGCCCCGAGTTGCAAAGTCACGATAAAGATAGAAACGTAATTAATTAAAGAGTTAATCCAGTTTTATCCCCCATTTTAATTAAAACATATCATCGCGATCTCGCAATTTCGCAACTCGGCTTACGAACATCCCAGAAGCTATACCTTTAAAGCTCCGAGTCGCAAAGTTGCAATATAAATAATCACGTAATTAATTAAGCACCTAATCATAATTACATTTTTTATTAACTAAAGATAATCATCGCAATCTCGGGACTTAAAGGTTCAAATGGTTAAAGCGAAAACTCCCAATGTAGCGAGTACCAAAAGATTAATTAACGTCAATAAAACCTGATTAATTGAGCTAATCCAGTATTTCTCGTGATTTGATGCATGCATAGTTTACGAGGCAGTCTTAATTTTTCCTTGTGCCAACTAACATTTCGAACTACCAAAATTTATGGCATTCATTAGAAACAAGGCGAATCGACAAGTAAGGATTGTGTTTTTATTGCTAAATTTATATTTAAGCACAATTGACCATTATGTTCTTGAAAAGTACCGAGTTTTAAATGGTTAAATATATCGAGCTGTTACTTGTTATCGTGAATTCATTTCTATATTACGCAGAGAAAACCTTTTCTCAGCGAACTAATTCCTGTATGTATACATATTTTTATCGCAGAAGAGCTAAAGCAGGATCCCCCGCCATGGCCCCACGAAAATCATCTAAAGCCAACGTTCAGGTTTCAGGAAAAGGTTCAGACAACATCACTGATACTTCACCCCGAAGTGTCGACTCTGTCAAGACCTGGTTATTTGTTTCTGATGTTCTACAGTCCAAATTGGTAGATTATTCTAATGATTCCTGTGACAATGAAAAAGACGACCTGACCACTAAATATAAGATCGTCGTCCAATCTAGAATGCATAAAGTAGCGGTCAGGCCACGACTGCTCCCTTACTATGATATGGTCCAGTGGGAATTAGACCATGTGGACATACCAACCAGAACCATCATCAATGAACAGAAAGTCACCATTGGGACATTCAGACCCAAACAACTGCAGGATATGTACAAGTTGCCTACCGTGTCAGACCTTACATACGATGTTGAATTCTTGGAGAAATTCAAATAGAAGGAATGTGTGCAATATGACAAGACTATGTCCAGCTTAATCAGAGATTGGGTTTCACATCCTATGAAGTTTAGGGTAGACAGTAATGGTATATATTCAATAGCTTCCTTGGAACCATAGTTCAAGTATGTAGCTATGATGACCTGCAGATTATACAGGAGAGAGGACACCACACATTTCTTTCTTTAGTGGGTGCCTCTAATACATGAAGTCGTCGAAGGTTTTTCCTTCGATTGGGCTAAAATGTTGTCTGATAGCTTGACCAGTTGAGTTACAAAGTTTCGGGCACAGAGGGAGAGCAGAAAGATTGCTTCATTCTTTATGTCTGCGTAGACTATGGATGTCGTGTGTTTTCTAACGCCCTTTCTCTTAATGAGCTAGAGTTGGACTCCTTCAGAGGCCGAGCCCATCCAAGTCTACCATTCAAAACTATGGGAGAACAAAGCGGTAGATTTTGTGTATGAAATTTTTAACTAGGTAATGGTACCGCTACATGTCACTATTTTCAGCCACCCTCCACCCAGGATCTCGGACAGTATAGCGATGAAATTGAGCAATATAGTCAACTGGTATGTAGAAGAAGAATTTTCATATCTCAGAGTTTTCAGGGCTTCTGTTCCCCCACATGCATTACCATTATTCATACCTGACAAGTTGGCTTGTCGTGAGGTTGCTAGGCAAACCATAATCGGTGGCATAAGAAAGGAGCTTAAGGGATATTCAAAGAAGGTATGGCCACCTTTTCCTGTTCATTTAAATTCATATTCTTTATTAGATTTCAGGCATGCTAAAGCTGAGGCAACAACCCTGGAAGACCTAAATTTGGTTCATATTGAATTCAAGAAGCACGATCCGCAAAGGGTCATAAGTAATCACTTGGCTAGTTGCAGACTCAAAAGGTTCAAACACGAGAATTCACCCTCGGATGACATATTCCAAGGTGCAAGATCTTATGCCAAGATTTTGTCTTGGATACAATCTCTGGCACCCGAAGAGAGGGTGGATGTTCTGAAATTCCAAAAACATCGACGCAGTTGCCTTCCTGCAGTATTGCAGGGTGAGAATCCAAGTACAGCAGAGGTGAAACAAAAAGAAGTCGAAGGATCCAAAGATGCGACACCCAGCCAAGAAAAACACAAAGACAGGGAAGAGCAAACTAGGAGTCTGAAAACAGAGATAAAGACTCCCGAGCCCCCGAAAAAGCAGACTCCAGTTACTGCTCCAGGATAGCTAGCTAAGAAAATCAGAGATCCCATCGCCTCCATCACTCCCTTGCAGTCAACTTAGGGAAATATAGACGCGGGGTGGATTTTAAATGAAGAATTGAGACCTATAAGGATGGAAGAGCTCCCTCCAAATGAGTTATTTTTTTATAAGAAGAGAAAGGTTGTGGTAAAAAGAGAATTCTATCAGGAAGGGGGATCAAAAACCAAGAAGTACAAAGTGTTGACTGATGGGAAAGATAAGAAGAAAGACAATTTTGCTACAGAGATAGCCCAGACCTTAGGGGCATATGCCACAACAAACCAATATTCAGTCGGTGTTTTGAAAAATCAGCCGAAGCGAAAAAATCGCCTCATCAAAACCTTAGAAGCTATACTAGCCATGACATAGGAGGCTGCCAAGGACCAGGCGAGTGCAGGAATAGAACAAGAAAGGTTGGCCGATAAAAGTGAGATAGAGCTACTCAAAACTAGGCTCGAACAAGCAGAGCTGGTAGTTCAGAACGTTCAGATACAATCAGGCCAACAAAAGGACTTGATTGAACAACTACATGCTAGAGTGGAAATCACCGAAAGTAAAGTTATAAATATCGGGATGTTCCAGTCCCAGGCGATGGAGATTCGGAGCAGGGTTTTTGTAGCCCAGCAAAGCTTACTCACCAAGGTAGAGATAATTTAGGACAACTGCTTACTCGTTGATGAAGTATTGGAAAATTTATCTGTCAGAGAAAGAGAAGCTGGAGTAGCTCGGGTCACTTTTCAAGAGGCTGTGATAGCTACAAACAACAGAGAATCAGGAAGTACTCCCAGGTTTTCCATTTCGGAGCAGACCAGAGGAAATATTTTATTGAAAGAATGGGAGCACAGTATATCAGAAGGTAAACTACAAGCCAAGAAGGTAATGAAATCCTTTGAAGAGGCTTTTGGCTCTATAGATGGTAATCTTTTAGGTATTGATAGTGAAGGCAGTGTTGAGACATTGAGTCGAATGAATATAGCGAAAATTTCTCTTGATCTAAATGAAAAAGAAGAAACAGATTCAGCCGAAATCTCACATGTAACTATGGCAAACATAGCTCAAATAGATAAATGTATGATTAAACCCAGTGTGCAATTATGCACTATTGATATCATAGACCGACAGATGGAAGAAAGGTTATCGCAATTAGCCCGAGATTGTTACTCTTTTGAGGCCATTTGTCAAGCCGAACCGTCAAGGTTGATATCTCGGCTTGTGGAAAGATGTGTCACTTGTACCGAGCATGCGAGAGGACAAGCTTCTGGTACCAAATAAAGAAAGAGATGAAGAAATGGAACGATTGTTCTCCTTCTTATTGTAACTGAAAATCTCGTAACGATTGAGGTTCCATCGTATGTAAAACTATATAAATATACCATAGAAAGAAAGAAAAGAGGCTGGACCTTTTGGTGTCGATTGCAATAGAGGTTTTCTATCTTGAGATTTAATAAAAAGAAAATCTGAAGATTCTCAATTGCGTCATGACTATGTTATGAGTTTGTTTCCTTGTATCTCATATTTCATTTCATTTCATATTTGTATCTGATGAATGCTTCGCTATAATTTAGTACAACCTCTACTATAGTGAATGAATTCTGGTTTTCTATATTGTCCATTGTTTTTCCTCTGTACAAGCTATCAGCAGGTATAAGACCAATCAACACTTTAGAATTCTATATATATTTTATGCTTCATCGGGTTATTTCTTTACATTTTTCTTCTTCTGTTTATAAGTGAGATTCTCCCTTGATAGGAGCCTTACATAATAGACAACTTAATGTTTTCTCCCACCTCATACATATTTATTAAAATATAACTCAATTATGGAAAAGGGCCTTTGGTTTGCACCCTATTTTTCACTCAAGGAACTGTAAACTCTCCTTTATACGACTGAAATTGAGACAAAACCTAAGTTTCTCCCGAGATTTTCTTATCTTATTGTTCCTCTATGACTATCCCTGTAACAAGACAACCTAATATCGAACCTGGACTATCAGATCAAACACATATCGCCTTAAATATTTTTAATACTATTCTTAAAACAACCACTACATGGGTTGAACTCAAACGTTCATGGGAAGTGATTGAACAGGATATAAAAATCCAAGAGCAGCTGGAAGCTAGACAACGTCAACCCAGAAATCATCCCTAGCTTCTCTTGCCGAAGGTTGATATTTCTTCCATTCTTTACCCTTTACTCACTTTCGAATGCCTAGACACTGTACTTTCAAGCCTTAAGTGCAGACTCTGGAACAACATCTTTTTGGCGCCGTTGCCGGGGACCGAAGTTATGAAATCTTTTTCCCTAGGAAAACGACATTTATTTCGTTGAAAGTGCCACCCTTTGATAGTGAACAAAGAGTGCACACCTTTTAAAAGCTTTCCAATCTTTCACTTGGCGACTCCACGATTAATAAGTTGGCATCTAGATGAAGGAATACTAGGCAAAACCTGGATGGTAAATAGACCACACCCATTACCGATCCTGAGAAGATTTTAAAGGTGAGAGGCTCTCTTAAGCTGACCCCTGCAATCTATCATCCTAAATATCCACAACTGAAGACCAAAAGTTCCTCTAAACCTTCGAATTCACACAACCCTCTCTTCAACACTAAAGATATAACATCAAACTACTATGAAGTTAGAAGCGAAACCCATTCGATAACCCCTATAGAACATAAAGGAAAAGTCCTGAAGAAAATTTATCTACTTCTGATATATCGTCGACTCTTTAGTTAAATTTCGTGACCTCACACGGTCTTGAAGAATATTTCACACATCCACCTTCCACACTGGTTGGTTCCCCTGACTACATCTCTTCCAAGTCCAAAGAGCCAAGCCCTCGCATCCCTCACCAGTCATCCTCCTATTTTTCACCCCGCGAAGAAAGTAAAGATTCACTTTTAATCTTCCAAAGCCCCCTTTACAACTTTCCACTAATAATGATGGCAGCCATCGGAGGAGGAGGTGGAGGCGTTGTCAGAGGAGGAGGTGGAGGGGTTGTCGGAGGAGGAGGTGGAGGTGCTCCTGGGGGAGGAGATGGGGGCCAAGGGCCTGCCCCCCCTCCCAGAGTGTTTGTGAAAGTGGCAGCAAGATACTCTCCCTTGGTATTTCCTGTTCCTCTGCATGACCTTCCAAAAAATTATATAAAAAAATTGCCAAAATTCACTGGGGAAGGAGATCTGACCGCAACCGAACACATAAATTTCTTTGATCAATTCGCAGACATCCTAGGTCTCGAACATGAAGATGTGTATTCGAGGTTTCTTGTCCAAACCTTCAAAGGTCATGTCCGATCTTGGTTTCGAAGTCTACCTGTAGGATCTATCTTGTCATATGACGCCTTGGAAGATGCATTCCTTAGACAATGGAGCGAAAGAAAGGACCACCTATATTATTTAACCGAGTTTGGGTCTTTAAGAAAAAAGAATTTAGAAACAGTTATGGAGTTTATTCAAAAATTCAATAAGCTGTATAACAAAATCTTGGCCGAGGTTAAATCGTCCCAACCCGCAGCCAAAGTAACTTTCACGAGGGCTTTCGAACTAGATTTTGCACTTCTTTTACGGGAAAGAAGGGGAGCTACTCTGAACCGAATGCAATATGACGTTGTATAAATTTAGTGAAATATGATGGCTTCTAGTAAGTTAAAAGCTAAAGTAGAAACAAGAAATAAAGAAACTAGATGCTTTAGAGAACAAGCAGGGCCGTTAGGGTCTAATAGATACACATATGACAAAGTAGACGATATGGCCAGGGTAATTAAGGAATTGTCTAATAAAATATCCATAATGGAGCTAGAACAGGCCAAAGCCGATTCTTTCGCCAAAAAGGATTTCAAGATGAATCCCAACCCTCCAAACCAGCAAAGACAGATAAAAAATGAATATAAAAAAATGCAAACTCCCCTAAAGAATGAAAACTTTATAGGAACAAATGATCTCCAAGATTTTGGGGATTCAGATAATGATGACATGAACTTCGGTGATGAGTGCACACAACTGTATTTGACTAGAGAATATTATGAAAAGTCTTTAAACACTCAACAATCGTCAGTTAAGGGCGAAGAAAGAGATCATGTTGACCTCTGTAGCTCTCAAGAAGAAACCGAAATGATAATGGGTGAGGTCCAACCTAAGTATAACTTGAGATCTAAGAGTAAGCCCATTTCCACTACTCAACCTAAGAAAATTCTCCCAAGAGGTCAAACTTATGAGTCTACTCCGGAAGAAGCCCTATTACCTAACAACAAAGCGAAAGTAGTAAACACACAAGAATCCAAAGTGGGAAAAGTTGAGACCAAAACACAAGGAACCGAATCAGCTAATACAATTACACCTTCAACCAAGACCATGAGTAATAAAGTGGTCCAGACAAATAAGTTATAAAGGAAGGATTCAGAAGTCCCAACTAGAGAAACAAAGAAGGTGAGCGGAGTTTTCAGTTTCGAAAATGAGATAAATAAAATTAAGATACCAATTCCTCTAGTAGAGTTAGCGAAAAACTCAGTTTATCGAAAGAACATTACCAAGTGATAGGTGTCTCAGAGCTAGAAAGCCAATCTAACCTTTTAAACCTAGAAGATGATAAACCCAACATCACTTTTGGTCCACATTTTGAAGGGGCCAAAGACGCTGTTGCTCCCTTTTATATCACCTTAAATGTATACGATCAACTGCTACATAATTGCATGCTAGACTCCGGAGCCTCCCATAATGTGATGCCTAAAATTATTATGGACAAATTGGTTCTCCAGATCACCAGACCTTACGGAGATCTTTACTTTTTTGACTCGAGAAGAGTTAAGTGTATGGGAATGATAAAGGATTTAGTAGTCCCCCTGGCACAGGTCCCAGTTAAGAGTATCTTGATGGATGTGGTTATTGTTGATATCCCCCCCAAGTATGGCTTACTGTTGTCTATGTCACGGGGAGCCAAGTTGGGGGGTTCTCTTCAATTGGATATGGCGTTTGCCACAATTCCTATGTTTGGTGGAAAATTTACTCAGTTGTATAGGGAGATGAGGTTAGCATATACAGTAAGTGACCCTCAAAATCCAAACATCTTCCCTGTTTACATTGCAGATCAAGATTTAGGAAATTGTATCTTATCTTTTGACGACGTTTTAGATGGTTGCACAGAGGAAAATGATATAGAGCATGAAGATTCAAGTTACATGACCGAGGATATGTGTAGTACCAGTATCTAAAAAATGATTTTTGACGGTGCCTCGTCTTGCGAAGGGGCTGGTGCAGGAGTGCTTTTTGTAGGTCGTGAAGAAAAATTCGTTGTTCCTTTTTCTTACAGACTGCAATGGGATATAGATTATACTAACAATGTATGTGAATACGAAGCCTTGGTCCTAGGATTAGAGGTTGCCAGGAAGCTAAAAATAAATAACCTAGAGGTTTACGGGGATGCAGAGTTAATAGTCAAACAAGTAAATCGACAGTACCAAGCCAATCATCCCAGATTAAGATCATACAGGAATTGTGCGTGGGATCTGATGGAAAACCTTTTCTCGTCTGTAAATGTCCACTTCATCCCACGCGTAGAAAACTTACATGCTGATGCATTAGCTAAAGAAGCTTCAACTTTCTCTCCTCCTACAACCTTTAAATTAAAGTATCACATAGAGATAAGAAACATACCATCTATACCAGATAATATCCAACATTGGCAGGTTTTTAAGGATGATGAACAAATTAAGAAGTTTCTTGAAGTAGTAGGTGAATTTTATGAAACTCATGAAAATCAAGAAAATCATAATGACCGGATATGGATCATGCAAGAAGGGGAGGAACCTCAAGCTTTCCAAGACAAAATCACAAATCATCGTATGCTGGTCCTAAAAAATAACCAGATTACGAAGGGACTGATCCCTCTGGAAAGACTGTTTGATCAAAATGACATACCTGTAAAATCCACCTTACAACCTCAACCAGAAGAGGTTGAGGAATGTGACATAGGAACCAAAGAAGAATCCAGGATGGTTAAAATATCTAAACTCCTCCCCCCTAAAATAAAGGAAAAATACAAGGACCTACTCAGACAATTTAAAGACGTTTTTGCCTGGTCTTACGACGAGTTAAGAACCTACGAAACTGCCATGATCGATCACAAGATACCTTTAAAGCCTTGGGTCAAACCTTTTAGACAAAATCTTAGGCAGATAAACCCCCATTTTATTGCCTGTGGTCGAGAGAGAAGTGAAGAAACTTTTGGAGGCGAAAATTATAGTACATTTGAGATATTCTGATTGGGTGGAAAATCTGGTCCTAGTCAGAAAAAAGAGTGGAGAAATTAGACTGTGCATGGATTTCAGAAATTTAAATAAGTCCTCTCTTAAAGACAACTATCTGCTACCTAAAATGGATCATGTGCTAGAAAGGGTAGTTGGGGAAAATAGAATGTTTATGATTGATGGTTTCTCTAGATATAATCAAATTGCCATGAATGAACAAGATACAGAAAAAACAACTTTTACTACTTCTTGGGGTACATTCATGTATGATAAAATGTCTTTCGGTTTGATGAATGCAGGAGCCATGTTCCAATGCACTATGGACATCGCTTTCATCAGAGAGAGGGATAAGTTCGTAGTCATCTATCTCAATGATTTAACGGTTTTCTCCAAATCCGTTGAAGAGCATCTGGTACATCTTAAACAAACATTCAAAAAATGTCACAGGTTTGGTCTATCCCAAAACCCCAAGAAATCACACTTCGCCATGCAAGAGGGTAAATTATTGGGTCATGTTGTATCCAAGGATGGAATTAAGATTGATCCTAAGAGGGTTGAAGTGATAGAAACTATAAACATTCCTAGAAATGTAAAAGAAATTCAATCTTTCTTAGGAAAAATATTTTTTTTACGAAGATTTATCCCAAATTTCGCTAAAATTGTAAAATTAATCATAGATATGCTAAAAAAGAACAATGAAGTAAAATGGAAAACAGAGGCCAAAGCGTCGTTCACACACATTAAGAAAATCATAGCCAAGGCACCTATATTGGAAAGTCCCGATTATCTGAAATACTTTCTTATTTTCTCATTTGCCTTCAAACACACGATTGTTGCGGTGCTCCTCCAAAAGAATGAAGAGGGTTTTGAACAGTCGATCGCCTTTTTCAGAAAGAGCCTCAGAGACACAAAACTTAAATATGATATAATAGAAAAACAAGTGTACTCCATGGTAAAAGAACTGAAGGCATTTAGAACATATGTATTACACTCCAAGATCACTGCGTACGTACCGGCCAATTCTGTGAAAGATATTTTGGTACAACCAAACAATGATGGGAAAAGAGGACGATGGCTTGCTAAGATCCAATAATTTGACCTGGAAATCAAACCTACTAAACTGATAAAAGGATAAGGCCTGGCCAAACTTTTGGCTGAATCAAATCTCAAAGCTCTGGATATAAACTACCTACAAGGATATGCGGAAAATATGAACATAAGCGAGCTTGATGAACCAACAAGTGAAATTAATATCGAGGAGAAGTTTGTATCATTAGAATGGTACAGAAACATAGTATCCTACCTACTGACTCTAAAATGCCCGAGTGAACTATCACCATCAAAAGCCAAGACTTTAAAGCTTCATGCGATTAAGTATTGTATCGCTGAAAATCAACTATATTGGAAAGACCCACTCGGTTTCTTGTTAGTCTGCTTAGTCAAATCGGAAACAGAAAGGGTTATAAGTGAATTTCACGAAGGATTTTGTGGAGGACATCACACTTGGAGGGCCACAGCTTACAAAATTTTGAGGGCTAGGTATTACTGGCCAAAAATCTTTTCAGACATTAACGCCAAGGTCTGAGCCTGTAGTCCTTGTTAGTTATTTGCAGGTAAACAGAAACTCCTGATGCTACCTTTAGTTCCGATCAAAACTGAAGCCCCTTTTCAACAATGGGGGCTAGATTTTATAGGAGAGATTAATCCACATTCTAGCACCCAACACAAGTGGATCTTAACTGCCACAGACTACTTTACCAAATGGGTGGAAGCCATTCCAACTAAAAGGACAACTAACTCGATGGTAATAGATTTCTTAGAAGACAATATCTTGTCAAGATTTGGCTACCCCCGAAAGATAGTCACGGATAATGCCCAGGATTTCAAATATATGGCTATGATCAGCTTCTGCCAAAAGTATAATATTTTCCTTGGCCATTCTATAGTGTACTATCCCCAAGGAAATGGACTGGCTGAGTCATCTAACAAGAGCCTGATCAATATAATTAAGAAAGTGTTAGATGAAAACAAAAAGTCTTGGCATGTACATTTAAGGTATGCTTTGTGGGCAAATCACATAGGCACTAAAAAGTCCATCGACATGTCTCCCTTTTAGATGGTATATGGGACAGATGTGGTGTTACCTATAAATTTAGCACTCCCCATGATGAAATTGTGGCAAGATCAGAAAGAGGAACCAAATGACATCAACAGGAGGATAAATCAGTTAATCGAGGTTCAACAACATAGGGTCGAAATGGATGAAAGGTTGCAGAAGTATCAAGATGACATGAAGGCATTATTTGACCATAGGGAAAAGGACAGAGATTTCCTCCCAGGTGATTTAGTATTAAGGTGGGATGCAAGGAGGGAAGAAGCAGTGAAACATGGTAAATTCGATCACCTCCGGTATGGGCCATTCAAAGTCTTGGTTCTTGAAGGAAAAAATTATTTCCTACTGGAAAGTATTGATGGTGAAATCCTCAACGCCCCTGTCAACGAACGTTATCTAAAGCATTATATGACATAAACAATCACAAAAAAAAAAAATTGAAATAAATAAATAAAAATAAATTTCATTTAATTTCAGATTTGTATATTCATATATAGAATTTTTACTTATGTATATATATTTTTCATTTCGTTTGTTATTCTGATTTTGTTTCGTGAATTTTTGACACCTTTCAGATAACCTCGATAACCTTCGTATTTTCCTTTTACAGGATTCCAGCTACAAACAAAACAAGAAGGAGAAGTAAACCAAAAGTTGGGTGTCAGAAATAAATTAGCTTAAACAGGTGATACCAAAGATTTTTTATATTTTGCAAAGAAAGCGAAACGATAAGGTAAAGGTGAAATTTCCTAAAGGACTTTCTTTGAAGGGCTCTCAAAGAAAACCAAGATAACCTCATTGAGAGAACAACATCGTCTGAACTAATAAATAACAGAATGTTTCCATGTTTAATCATTTACAAAAGAATAAGAAAAAATAAACAAGTCATTCAAATTAAAGTAGTTAGTCAAAGTAAAGCGCCCCCGAAAGGATTTTCAAGAGCCAGTTGGATTTTTAACCTCTGTTTTTTTTTAGTCCATAAATCTCTATCTGTCACCCTTTTCTGTTTTTGGGTTTACCCTTTAAAAAGTCAACATCTTTCCGTTTTTGCATACGTAGGGAGAAGAGATTACGTTTCAACCTCGAGAACTTCAAAGCAGATTGTGAAAAGAAAGCGAGTCTTCACAACTCCTCGGTCCCTTGCTAAACAAAGGGACACTTAAAGTGATCCTGACTTTCCTAGGTTTTTCAAAAGTTTCGGAGGATTGAGGCTTGCTAAAAAAGAATACCCTAAAAAAGTTATTTTTCCCTTTCTCCCTGTGAACGAAGGTGTTGTGAAAGTTAAGGGAAGGTTGGCACCAGGTAATCAAAGTAAGTTGACAGACCTATAATGAAAAATATTACACAGATATCAGCCCTGATACAAACTGATTGCTCCCATCTTCGCGCTCTAAAAAAAGAAAATTATAAGACAAGTGGTGAAAGGAAATTCAGAAATGATTGCCCTCGTCTCAACATTTAAATGTGCAAATATATTCCGAAGTGGTGAAAGGAAATTCAGTGAAAGGGGCCATATAACTTCACCAGGGTACTGAACAGGCTCGCTGGCAGTGAATCAATATTTGAGATATCTGTAAGGTTGTTATACATGAATATCACTCTACTATGGTAACCAATTAGTTTTAAAAACTGATCTACATCCCATGTTCAGATAGAGCTTCCTGATTAAAAACATATAATCTTCTTCTTTTGATGCAAGCTGATAGCCACAAGATCTGTTGGGTCTCCTAGAACTGTTAAGGAAGACCTAAATTCGGTAATGGGAAGGAGAAAGTCATGAAAGGGACTACAACTAAGTTTAAAAAGTATCTGAGTTTTGAAAATCTTATCAAAGGTAAAAAACAAAGTCTTTTTCCCCTTCGGTATCCTGTTCTCAGGACTTTTTCGCTGGAATAAAGCCATTGACTCCATTTACCCAATATCGGCACGTGGTCTATTGTTCTTCCCGTCTTACATGAAAATGAGATCCCTAGTTTGAGCCTATGTTGGAGTCGCCTTTGTTTTTTTTGTTTTTCTTTTTAGCCCGTTTTGAATTTCATATCTTAATGCTCGAAGTCGAAAGATGGTTTTCATATTTTCCTTCATTTGTTCCAGAATCTCTGAAGTCTCATCACGCGAGTGACGTCGGTTATCATACTCTCAAGGCGAGTTCTACTTTTCGTTCAAATGATTTTCCCCTTTTTACTTTGGGATTTCGTATGTCGGATGTTATAGATCACATAGTTCACAAGTCTCGAACAACAAAATGATGAAATCGCTTTAAATTTTTACCCAGGTCAGTAACGAGAGTAAAATTTTTCTAAATTACGGCTAAGCATCATCAGGGTTTCGCGTCTCGGTGTTTACTAAATCCAAAAGTCTTACTGTCGTAACCCCGATAGCCGAAACCATGAATTTCTTGTTTTAGTAACCCGCGTTAAGGTTAAAGGTAAAAGCTTAGTCGTGGTTAAGTTCTGTCGGAAATTCAGAACTCAGCGTATTTTCCTTTAAAAGGGACACTGTCAAAGCCCCGAGTTGCAAAGTCGCGATAAAGATAGAAACGTAATTAATTAAAGACTTAATCTAGTTTCATCCCCCATTTTAATTAAAACATATCATCACGATCTTGCGATTTCACAACTCAGCTTACGAACTTCTCGGAAGCTATACCTTCAAAGCTCCGAGTCGCAAAGTTGCGATATAAATAATCACGTAATTAATTAAGCGCCTAATAATAATTACATTTTCTGTTAACTAGAGATAATCATCGCAATCTCGGGACTTAGAGTTTCAAAGGGTTAAAGCGAAAACTCTCGATGTAGCGAGTACCGAAAGATTAATTAACGTCAATAAAACCTGATTAATTGAGCTAAGCCAGTATTTCTGGTGATTTGATGCATGCATAGTCTACGAGGCAGTCTTAATTTTTCCTTGTGCCAACTGACATTTTGAACTTCCAAAATTTATGGCATTAATTAGAAACAAGGCGAATCGACAAGTAAGGATTGTGTTTTTATTGCTAAATTTATATTTAAGCATGATTTGACCATTCTGTTCTTGAAAAGTATTGAGTTTTAAATTTTTAAATATATCGGGTTGTTACTTGTTATCGCAAATTCACTTCTATATTACGTTGAGCAAACTTTTCTCAGTGAACTAATTTCTGTATGTATACATATTTTTGTCGCAGAAGAGCTAAAGAAAGATCCCCCACCATCGCCCCACGAAAAGCATCTAAATCCAACATTGAGGTTTCGGGAGAAGGTTCAGACAATGTTGTTGATACTTCACCCCGAAGTGTCGACTCTGTCAAGACCTGGTCATTTGTTTCTGATGTTCTACAGTCCGAATTGGTAGATTATTCTGATGATTTCAGTGACAATGAAAAAGATGACCTGACCACCAAATATAAGATCGTTGTCCAATCTGGAATGCATAAAGTAGTGGCCAGGCCACAACTTATCCCTTACTATGATATGGTCCGGTGGGCATTAGACCATGTGGACATACCAACCAGAACCATCATCANNAATAGAAGGAATGTGTGCAATATGAAAACACTATGTCCAACTTAATCAGAGATTGGGTTTCGCACCTTGTAAAGTTCAGGGCAGACAGTAATGGTATATATTCAATAGCTTCCTTGGAACCATAGTTCAAATATGTAGCTATGATGACCTACAAATTATATGGGAAAGAGGAAACCACACATTTCTTTCTTTAGTGGGTGCCTCTAATACATCAAGTTGCCGAAGGTTGTTCCTTCGACTGGGCTAAAATGTTGTCTGATAGCTTGACCGGTCGAGTTACAGAGTATCGGGCGCAGAGTGAGAGAAGAAAGATTGTTCCATTCTTTATGTCCACATACATTATGGATGCAATGTGTTTTCTAATGCCCTTTCCCTTAATGAGCTAGAGTTGGACTCCTTCAGAGGCCGAGCCCATCCACGAATACCATTCAAAACTGTGGGAGAACAAAGCGACAGATTTTTTGTATGAAATTATTAATTGGGTAATGGCACTGCTACATGTCACTATATTCGTCCCACCTAGGATCTCGGACAGTATAGCGATGAATCTGAGCAATATAGCAGACTCATATTTAGAAGAAGAATTCTCATATCTCAGAGTTTTCGGGGCTTCTGTTCTCCCGCATGCATTACCATTATTCATACCCGACAAGATGGCTTGTCGTGAGGTTGCTAGGAAAACCGTAATCGGTGGCATAAGCAAGGAGCTTAAGGGATATTCAAAGAAGGTATGGCCACCTTTTCATGTTCATTTAAATTCATATTCTTTATTATATTTCAGGCATGCTAAAGCTGAGGTAGCAGCCCTGGAAGACCTAAATTTGGTTCATATTAAATTCAAGAAGCATGATCCGCAAAGGGTCGTAAGTAATCACTTGGCGAGTTGTGGACTCAAAAGGTTCGAACATGAGAATTCACCCTCGGATGACATCTTCCGAGGTGGAAGATCTTATGCTGAGATTTTGGCTCAGATACAATCCCTGGCACCCGAAGAGAGGGTTGATGTTCTAAAATTCCAAGAACATCGACGCAGTTTCCTTCCCTCAGTATTGCGGGGTGAGAATACAAGTATATTAGAGGTGAAACAAAAAGAAGCCGAAGGCTCCAAAGATGCGACACCCAGCCAAGAAAAACACCAAGATGGGGAAGAGCAAGCTAGGAGTCCAAAAACAAAGATAAATACTCCCGAGCCACCGAAAAAGCAGACTCTAGTTACTACTCCAGGACAACGAGCTAAGCAAATCAGAGATCCCATCGCCTCCATCACTCCCTTGCAGTCAACTTAGGGAAACATAGATGCAGGGTGCATTTTAAATGAAGAATTGAGACCTATAAGGATGGAAGAGCTCCCTCCAAATGAGTTCTTTTTTGATAAGAAGAGAAAGGCTGTGGTAAAAAGAGAATTCTATCAGGAAGGGGGATCAATAGCCAAGAAGTAAAAAGTGTTGACCGATGGGAAAGATAAGAAGAAAGACAAGTTTGCTACAGAGATACCCGGGACCTTAGGGGCATATGCCACAACAAACCAATTTTCAGATGGTGTTTTGAAAAATCAGCTTAAGCGAAAAATTCGCCTCATCAAAACCTTAGAAGCTAGACTAGCCACAGTAGAGGAGGTTTTCAAGGACCAGGCGATTGCAAGAATAGAACAAGCAAGGTTGGCCGATAAAAGTGAGATAGAGCTGCTCAAAACTAGGCTCGAACAAGCAAAGTTGGTAGTTCAGAATGGTCAAATACAATTGGGCCAGCAAAAGGACTTGATTGAACAAATACAGGCTAGAGTGGAAATCACCGAAAGTAAATTTATAGATATCGAGATGTTCCAGGCCCAGGCGATGGAGATTCAAAGCAGAGTTTCTGTAGCCCAACGAAGTTTACTTTCCAAGGTAGAGATAATTCAGGACAACTGCTTACTCGTTGATGAAGTATTGGAAAATTTATTTGTCAGAGAAAGAGAAGCTGGAGCAGCTCGGGTCGCTTTTCAAGAGGTTGTGATAGCTACAAACAATAGGGAATCAGGAAGTACTCCTAGGTTTTCCATTTCGGAGAAGACCAGAGGAAATATTTTATTGAAAGAATGGGAGCACAGTATATCAAAAGGTAAACTACAAGCCAAGAAGGTAACGAAATCCTTTGAAGAGGATTTTGTCTCTATAGATGGTAATTTGTTAGGTATTGATAGTGAAGGTAGTGCTAAGACATTGAGTCAAATGAATATAGCCAAAATCTCTCTTGATCTAAACGAAAAAGAAGAAAGAGATTCGGCCGAAATATCACAAGTAACTATGGCAGACATAGTTCAAATAGATAAATGTATGATTAAACCCAGTGTGCAATTATGCACTATTGACATCATAGACCGACAGATGGAAGAAAGGTTACCGCAATTAGCCCAAGATTGTTACTCTTTTGAGGCCAACTATCAAGCAGAATCGTCAAGGTTGATATCTCGACTGGTGGAAAGATGTGTCGCTTGTACCGAGCATGCAAGAGGACAAGCTTCTGGTACCAAATAAAGACAGAGATGAAGAAATGGAATGACTGTTCTCCTTCTTATCGTAACTAAAAATCTCGTAACAATTGAGGTTCCATCTTATGTAAAACTATATAAATATACCATAGAAAGAAAGAAAAGAGGCTGGACCTTTTGGTGTCGATTGTAATAGAGGTTTTCTATCTTGAAAGTTAATATAAAGAAAATTTGAAGATTCTCAATTCCATCACGACTATGTTATGAGTTTGTTTTCTTGTATCTCATATTTCATTTCATTTCATATTTGTATCTGATGAATGCTTCGCTATAATTTAGTACAACCTCTACTATAATGAATGAATTTTGGTTTTCTATATTGTCCACTGTTTTTCCTCTGTACCAGCTATCAACAAGTATAAAACCAGTCAACACTTTAGAATTCTATACATATTTTATGCTTCATCGGGCTATTTCTTAAAACAACCACTACACGGGTTATTTGATACTATTCTTAAAACAACCACTACACGGGTTGAACTCAAACGTTCATGGGCAGCGATTGAATGGGATATAAACATCCAGGAGCAGTTGGAAGTTAGACAACGTCAACCTATAAATCATCCAAAGCTTCTCTTGCTGAAGGTTGATATTTCTTCCATTCTTTACCCTTTACTCACTTTCGGATGCCTAGACACTGTACTTTCAAGCCTTAAGTACAGACTCTGGAACAACATGCCCATTTCATGGCATAGTGCGTGCATGTAATGCGCAGTAAAATGAGGAAGTGTGCACATTCCAAGATATCACACGCAACAACTTAAGTGCATGCAATTTTGAGGCCAGGGAGCATTTTGTGTATATTTTTTGTTTTATAGGTTGGTGAGCCATCATTATAAGATATGATTCTTAAGTTTTGATTAGGCTAGAGAGACTAGATGTTAAAGGCCAGTGCGCCTAATTTTGTAAATGTCCTAGCATTAATATAAAATACATCACTATGCACAGACCAACCACGATAAAAGAGACGGGGGACTAAACTCCACTAGGTTGGGAAAGAGAGGCCTAAAAGTTAAGGAAAATGGATAATCTAGGAAGCTTAAGCCAAAAAAGAATATTATATTAATATTTCTTAAATCATAAAGTATGGATAATTATTTTATCCTAAGTTCAAAAGTTGGGTACAAGTGGGCCAAAGTAGCTCCCAACATGACAGGTGTCAAGTTGGGGACATGCATACATATTGTTGGGACTTAGCTCATTTTCCCATATTTTCCATCATTCTTCCCATCACTCCCTCCATCATTCAGTCATCTAGTCAATCATCCATGAGCATGCACACACCCATTGAGCTATCCTTGGTATTTTCATGACTGTACCTGAACCTGTATCCATAGCCATTTTGTGTTGGTGTATCTAGTTAACTTGGGAGCTAGACTGAAGAAGTGGGTTATCAAGCCCATGGGATATTGAAGAGGTGGGTTGTTAGGCCCATGAGAGATTCTCTGGGTGAGACAATTGCCGGGAAATGACTTCCTAAAGGTGTTAAACTACATCTATAGGGATTTGAGACTTCCTGTCCAGCCTATTGCTGAAGCCCGGAAAGGAAGTGGGGTAGACGAAGGATTGTTGAGAAGAGAAGGGGAACACTTCCTAGGGTGGGACAGGCATGTGGGGAATGAGGGAATGCCGGTTGTTAGTTTGAGTTGGCACTTGTGATGAAGTATTTCCTGTTGTCTATCAACCATTAGCCTGGTTAGGAATCCCTTTATCCGGGTGGAGTTTAGTCCCATCTTGGGGGTGACCCACTATTGAGAGTGATGGGCAGTGTGGTCTAAGGCTAGGAGATTCGTGTAAGGTCTGCACATAGTTGGTAATATTCTTACTAGGATAAGTGTCAATTGTGTGATAAATTTGCATGCTGCATTGTTATTTACGTGTTTATTTTTATGGGTTTATCTTATGCGTGGTTATAATCATCTGTATGTTTATGGGTATTTCCTGTGTATTCTTCATGTCTATGTTTATTGTTATTTCAGTAGGAATTCGTGCATTTACATAATGTATTTGTTTGTTATGTTTTATATATAAAGTTTCTACAAGAGTTCTATGTGTATATGTTTATTTGCATGCAATTTGAAATATGTATATGGCATAACTCAGTTGGATACTGTGTATGTTACAGTATGTTCTACAGAGAGAACGTAAGAGTTCTCTAGCATAGCATGGCCCAACATGGGTGGACGAGGACGTTACAATATGCTATCAGATCCTCAGTTTTCAAAACTTAGCCTGGATGTGCCGAGAAAGTTGGGTTGAAGCGACATGTCACAAAGGATTTATTTCGAAGTGGGAAAATTTCAATTTGTAAAGCGTCCATGGTAAAACGTAACAGCAACTAGGTGAAATTGGTGAAAAGCCCCAATTTATGTTGTTAAATTCATGAGAAAATGGATAAATTCGTCCAAGTGGTGAGATATTATTGTTTTAATATCTCTTCTAGAAAATTTAGAACTGGAATTGATCGAATTTGAAGTTACAGAGAATCCATAACAATTGGAGCGAGATTAGTAATTAAAATTCTCAATTTGTGACTTGATTTTGGATAAATTCATTCCAGAAATGTCAACCCATAGTGATTTGTTGTTGCACAAGTTGAACTAGTATTATCAGGGTGAAATGGAACAAATTTCATAATTGCAGAATGTTGATGGTAAATTGGGGAAAACGATAATCCAAAAGCCTCAATTTCTGCAGCAGAATTCACAAGGAATTGATGCACATAAAAGTGAATGTGAACAAGTGGGTGCACTAAAAATGCATGATGTGCAGTGAAAATCTTGTGATAGGTAAAATTCGGCACTACGCACAATATATTGGTGTGTTGGTGCATGCACTAAACTCTGTTGTCACACATAAAAAATTTAGTGTGCAGGTGTGCATGCTAAATTTCGGTGCCACATAGAAAAATGTTAGTGTGCGGGTGTGCCCGCTAAATTTCGGTGTTGCGTGGAAAAAAAAAATTAGTGTGCGGGTTTGCGCGCTAAATATCAACGATGCACAAAAAAATATTGGTGTATAGGAGCGCATGCTAAATTTGTGATTGTGTGGTGTGCACACACATAATAATGACGTGCATGGTGTGCGTAGTGTTGGTAGAGGGTAGAGAATTTTTGTTGGTGTGCACGCAATGCGGGTAGATGTTGTCGTGCGACAGTTTAGTTAGTGGTGCGTGCAGAATTTTGGTGCATGGTGGATACGTACTAAACTATAGCATGGTGCATCCCATAGATTATAATGTGTGTGGAATATTAATGTGCAATACAAAAACTGCATGCAACAGGTAATAGTGCAAGAACTAAAGCTGGGCGGGTGAATATTGGCGCGCGACACAAAAGTAGTGCGTAGTTATTGGCGCGACAGAGAAGTGATGCACAGTGGTTATAAGTGCGTGAAGCATGATTTAACTTGTGATGTTGTTGTGAATGGTAAATATGGGTGTACAGGTTGAAATTTGTGCATGCGAATTTGTTCAGAGAGAGAACAAAAACAAAAAACCAACGATTTTCTGCGACGTTTTATACCATTTGAACGTCATCTTTTTGCAACGCGTTTTTGAGACCCTTAAGAGCATTTTTAGCAACGCAAGAACCATGAAAAAAGTTAAAGCACACTTTGAATCTACATATCAAATAAAATAGCTCGGAGAGATATTTCTAATGGTGTAAACCATTCGTCAAACCGAGCTTTTATGAGAAAGTTACAACACAAACAATGAAGGGTAAATTTTAAGACCCAACTAACTTCAAATAGCCATAACTTTATGCTCCAGAATCAGATTGAGGCGCAAGAGTAGTCAATGGAAATATATTGAACCACATAAGACATTCCCAAATCTCAATTAAATTTATACTCATGTTAAAAATTCTTAATATGGAAAATAAGGCACCTGTACCATTCCAGATCAGAAACACAAATTGGCCTATAACTTTAGGAGGCTATAACTAGCAGCCAAGAACCCAGAAAGAGATGAAACTTGGAAAGAGTGTCCATAATATGTATATGAATAAATCCAATTGATATCCTATGAAAAATCAAAAGGATTAGGTGCAAAAATGCATAATTACAGTGCAGAGTTGCACCAAGTTGAAAAAAATGAATAGAAAAATTAATGGGAATTTTTTTAAATAGCCATAACTTTTTTCTCGAGACTCAAAATTGAGCATGGGAGCAGGGGTTGGAAAGGTATTGGAAAGTGAAATCTAAATATCCACCTCTAAAATTGATCTGGGCATTCAAATTTCCAAAAAATCAGAAGAAATAATTTTGATAGATATTATTGAACCAAAATCATTCATATTTTCATGAAATTGTTGAAACAATTAGCCTGAAAATGTTTTGTTGGATGCACATTTTGTAGAGTTGACAACAAATAGATCATATCAATATCATTATAGATTCCAGAGGAATGGAAGAGGCATAGGCGACTTACAATCATGAGGATGATATTAGCGGGATGGATGTCCATTTGGGCATTGAAGGAACAACCTCCAATGGACATGGAGATGAAAGGAATGAAAACATGAATATGGAAGAGACCATTAAAAATTTATAGAAGGATGTCCAAAGCCATAAAGCTGATAATGAAAGGCTTATGAGATCCATGGAGAAGCAGGATGACTTCAACATTAAGTTAATGTAGAGCTTGAACCGAATATAAAAGAAGTTGGATAAGGAGAGTGGCTCAAGTAAATCTAGAATTCATAGGCCTCCTAATGAGAAAACAAGAGAAATAAGTGTTAGAAGACATCACCATCACTCTCTGAGGCATTCCAATAAGAGATCACATAGAATCTCAAGTCTATCCCCTATCATAAATGATAAGAGGTCTGGAGTTGATGAGCTACGAGGAAAAATGAACAAAATCAAGCCTCCTACATTTGTTGGTGAGCACAAGAAGGATGAAGATGCAGAGACATGGTTGTTGGGCATGATAAATTATTTTCAATTGCATAATTATTCTTCTCATGCAGAAGGTAGAATTGTTATCTATCAACTCAAGGGAAAGGCATCCAGATGTTGGGATCATCTTGTGTAGGTGCAACATATTAAAAAGAAAAGTGTTACTTGGAGGGAATTCAATAAGTATTTTGAGAAAAAATACTTGACAAAGAGATACTATGACAAGAAAATTAAAAAGTTATTTGAACTCAAGCCTGGGAGTATGACAATAGATGAATATGAGAGAATATTTTTAGAACTACTGAAGTATGTCTCTTTCATCAAGGATGAGACAATTAAGATTCATAGGTATTTGAGTGGATTTCCATCCTTCATCGGTGACAAAATATAGTATGATGTTCCCAAGACATTGGAGGAGACCATAAGGAGAACTAAGTTCTTATATGATCAGTAAAAAGCAAGGCCAACTTTCCAAAAAGATTGGGAAGACAAAAAGAAATTCAAGATGGATAAGAGGAACAAGGGAACTAAGCCACCATTGTTCAGAAATAATAATTAGGGACAACCAACTTCTAGAGAACCCAAAATGATTGAGGTAGGAGGTCAAAGGCCAAGGCAACCACCTATTCAATGTTGGTGTTGTAAAGGAGATCAAATGTTCAGAGATTGTCCTCATGGAGGTGAAAAAGGGAGGACTATTCAAAAAGTACAACAAGGTGAAATAGTGGAGGACATGGGAAGAAATGTGCCAAGAATATGTACATCCCTGGACAAAAATCAAGTAGAGTATCAGTCACATATGATTGAAGTGGAAGCTATGATCAACAACCAAACCATTGTTATCTTAATTGATTCAGGAGCTAGTCATAGTTATATAGATCCTAATATGGTGGAAAGTTTTCATTTTCCAAGAAGCAAGCATGGAAAATATTGGTTGGTGTAGCTATATACCGGAGCCAAAAAGAAAAGTCAATGAGATGGTTAAGACATGCCTTGTGCACATGAATGGATTGAACACTAGGGAAGATTTGAACATCTTGCCTTTAGGTTCTTATGAGTGCCTAATTGGGATGGATTGGTTGGATCAACATCATGCTATCCTAGACTGTCATAACAAGGAATTCAATTGCTTCGGTGATGAAGGGAGTCTAAGGAAAGTGCAGGGAATTCCTAGGGCAGTAAGCATAAGAAAGATTTCAACATCTCAGCTAAAGAAATGTTACATGAAAGGGTGTCAAATATTTGCAGCACATATGGAAGAGACACCTAAATATAAGGTGCCAAATTTAGAATATTATGCAGTCCTAAAAGAGTCTGAAGATGTTTTCCCAGAGGTACCGGGACTACCCCCAAAGAGAGATATGGATTTCTCTATAAATTTAATGCCTGGAGAAGCTCCAGTGTCAAAGACTCCTTACAAAATGAGTACACCATAGCTGAAGGAGTTGCAAACGCAACTTGAAGAGCTTTTGAAGAAGGGGTATATAAGCCCAAGTGTGTCACCTTGGGGTTCCCCAGTCTTGTTTGTAAATAAAAAGGATGGAACATTAAGACTTTGCATTGATTTCAGACAGTTGAATAAAGTGACTGTAAAGAACAAGTATCATCTGCCAAGGATTGATGATATTTTTGATCAACTGAAGAATGCAAAGATATTTTCAAATATAGATCTCAGGTCAAGATACCATCAGGTAAGGATTAAATAGGAATATACTGCATTCAGGATAAGGTATGGTCATTACGAATTCACAGTGGTGCCATTTGGGTTGTCAAATGCACCAGCTATTTTTATGTGCTTAATGGATGGTGTTTTTCGAGAATATTTAGACAAGTTTGTCATTGTCTTTTTGGATGACATTCTTATATAATCTAAGTCAGAAGAAAATAATGAGCATCATTTGAGAATGGTGTTGCAAGTATTAAGGGAGCATCAGTGGTATGCCAAATTGAGCAAGTACTCATTTTATCATAAGCAAATTCATTATTTGGGACATATCATTTCAAAAGACGGGATAGAAGTGGATCCTGAGAAGATAGAATCCATTAGAGAATAGTCAATGCCAAAGAATGTGACAGAGGTCAGATCATTCATGGGCCTTGCAGGATACTATAGGATATTTATTGAAGGATTTTTAAAGATTGCACACCCAATCACTTCCTTGCAAAGAAAGGGTGTGAAGTTTCAATGGACATTGGATTGTGAAAAGAGTTTCCAACACTTGAAACAATTATCAACAAGTGATCTAATACTAAGGATTGTAGACCCAAATGAAGACTTGATTGTATGAATAGATGCACATAAAGAAGGACTTGGTGGAGTCCTCAGTCAAAATGGGTTTGTTATATGTTATGAATCAAGAAAATTGAAAGAGCATGAAAGACACTATGTCACTCATGATTTGGAGTTCATAGCCATAGTGCATGCCTTGAGAAAATGGAGACACTACTTCATGGGAAAAATGTTTTAGATGAGAAGAGACCATAATGATCTGAAATATTTATTTGATCAGACAACTCTAAATGCTAGGCAAAGCAGATGGTTAGAATTTCTAAGTGAATGTGACTTTGATATAAAGAATATCAAGGGGAAAGAGAACAAAGTGGTTGATGCACTCAGAAGAAGAGTGCACCAATTGCATGCTACAACCATTAGTATGTACCAATCAGAGTTGAAATATAGAATTATAGAGGCTATCAAATCAGATTTGCAATACAAGGAATTAGTGGCAAAATTACAGCAAGGTATTTTGCAACAGAAAATTGAGGAATACAAGCTAGATAATGATGAAATTCTCATGTACAGGGGAAGAATAGATGTACCAAATTCCCAGGAGTTGAAAAATATGATATTGAGAGAAATGCATAATGTGCCCTATGCTAGGCACCTAGGATATCATAAAAATATTGTAGCTGTCAAGAGCCAATATTATTAACCAGGCATGAAGAAAGATGTTGCTGATTTTATTGCCTGATGTTTGGAATGTCAAAAGGTAAAGGTTGAGCATAGACACCCAACTGATTTGCTACATCCATTACCCATTCTAGAGTGGAAGTGAAAAGTTGTAACAATGGATTTCATCACCAAACTACCCAAAACAAACAAACAACATAATTCTATAATGGTAGTGGTGGATAATCTTACTAAAGCTACCCATTTTGTTCCAGTTAAACTCACTCACAAGGCAACCAAAATTGTTTATGTTTATATGAAGGAAATTGCTAGATTACATGGCATACCCAAGACAACTGTGTCTGACAAAGATCCAAAATTTACCTCAAAATTTTGGAAGGGATTATTTAATGGATTTGAAACAAACTTGAATTTTAGTACAACTTATCATCCAGAGTCATATGGTCAAATAGAGAGAGTGAATCAAGTGATTGAGGATATGTTAAGGATGTATGTGATGGATAAACCATCGAAATGGGAAAACTACCTACACTTGGTAGAGTTTGCTTATAATAATGGGAACCAAGCATCTCTAAAGATGAGCCCATTTGAGGAACTTTATGGAAGAAAGTGCAACACACCAGTAAGTTGGGATAACCCAATAGATAGAGTAGTGGTTGGACTAAATTTGCTCAGGGAAATGGAGGAGAAAATGATTAAAAATAAATAAAAAATTAAAGGCTTCCCAAGACAGGTAGAAAATATATGTTGATAAGGGTAGGAATCATAGAGAATTTCAAGTGGATGATCATGTATTCTTGAAAGTGAGGGCCAACAAAAGTTCCCTGAAGTTGGGAAATTGTTCAAAGTTGGCAGCCCGCTATTGTGGGCCGTTTTAAATCCTAGAGAGGATTGGTCTAGTAGCTTATATGATTGCATTGCCTGCATCTATGTCTGTTCATAATGTATTCCATGTATCATTACTCAAGAAACATATACCTTATGATAATCATGTTATTGATTAGAATGTGAATCAGGTGGAGCAAGAAGGCACTTTTCAAGTGCATCCAATACACATTCTGGACCAGAAAATCAAACAACTTTGAAATCCCCATAGAGCTTGTAAATGTCCAATGGACCTAGTATGGTCCTGAGGATGCTACTTAGGAGCATGAATATGCAATGTGGGAAAAATAACTGTATCTTTTTTAGGATTGTTTAAATTTTCTTGTATATGGGTACATGATGCACGGAGGATAGTGCATAAATAAGGGGAGGGAATTGTAATATCATTAGGATGAACCCAATTGTAATGTAAATGAAAATGTACTTAAGATGGTGTGTTTTTTTATATCATTTTTTTTGTATGCACATTTCATGGTATAGTGTGCGCATGTACTATGCAGTAAAATGAGGAAGTGTGCACATTCAAGGATACCGTGTGCAACAACTTAAGTGCATGTGATTTTGAGATCAGGGAGTCTTTTGTGTATATGATGTGCTTTATAGGCTAGTGAGCCATTATTACAAGCTAGGATGCTTATGTTTTGATTAGGAGGGAGAGCCTAGATGTTAAAGGCAAGTGCGCCTACTTTTGTAAATGTGTCAACATTAATATAAAATACATCACTGCACGCAGACCGACCACGATAAAAGGGATGGGGGACTAAACCCCACCAGTTAGGGAAAGGGAGGCCTAAAAGTTGAGGAGAACGTCTAAGTTAGGGAGCTTAAGCCAAAAATGAATATTATATTAATATTTCTTAAATCATAAAGTATGGATAATTATTTTATCCTAAGTTCAAAATTTGGGTACAAGTGGGCTGAAGTAGCTCCCAACATGACAAGTGTCAAGTTGGGGACATGCATACATATTGTTAGGACTTAGTTTATTTTCCCATCTTTTCCATCATTCTTCCCATCATTCCTTGCATAATTGAGTCATCTAGTCAATCATCCATGAGAAGCACACACCCATTGAGCTATCCTTGGTATCTTCATGATTGTACCTGAACCTATATCCATAGCCATTTTGTGTTGGTGTATCTAGTTAGCTTGGGATCTGGACTGAAGAAGCAGGTTGTAAGGCCCATGGGATATTGAAGAGGCGGGTTATCAGGCTCATGAGAAATTCTCTAGGTGAGAGAATTTTTGGGAATTGATTTCATGAAGGTCCTAAACTACAACTACAGGGCTCTGAGACTTTCTTTCCAACCTTTTGTTGAAGCCCAGAAAGGAAGTGCGGCAGATGATGGACTGTTGAGCAGAGAAGGGGCACACTTCCTGGGGTAAGATAGGCATGTGGGGAATGAGGGACTTTAGGCTATTAGTTTGAGTTGGCACCTATGATGAAGACTTTCCTATTGTCTATGAGCCATTACCCTGGTTAGGAATCCCTTTACTCAGGTGGAGTTTAGTCCCAGCTTGGGGGTGACCCACTGTTGAGAGTGATGAGTAGTGTGGTCTAAGGCTGGGAGATTCGTGGAAGGTATGCACACAGTTGGTGATATTCTTACCAAGATAAGTGTCAACTGTGTTGTAAATTTACATGCTGCATTGTTATTTACGTGTTTATTTTTATGGGTTTATCTTATGCGTGGCTATAACTATCTGTATGTTTATGGGTATTTTCTGTATATGTAGCATGTCTAAGTTTACTATTATTTCAATAGGAATTCTTCCATTTACGTAATGTATTTGTCTGTTACGTTTTATATATAAAGTTTCCAAAAGAGTTCTCTGTGCATATGTTTATTTGCATGCAGTTCGAAAAATGTATGTGGCATAGCTCAGTTGGATATTAGGTATGTTACAATATGTTCCGCAGAGAGAACATAATAATTCTCTG
>JASDQU010738336.1:310462-321461 GCA_032191745.1 Picea mariana | reverse complement strand
GTTATGTGATATACTTGGCCCTTTTCCCATTTTCTTCTTCCCATCTATTATCTCTTTCTGGTTATATATTTAGTCTCCTTTCTATGATCATAGGTTCCAGGATTGGCGGGCTGACAGATCTCCATCTCCATCTATATCCTCACATGACAAATCTAACCGACTGTTGTTCCTTTTCATACTTGGGAAATTTTATGGCCACGTTTGTCGGGTTGGCATTTTTGAACTCTTCTTCTTCTTGTTCCATGACATACATCTTGCACTCAAAACTTTCGTGATCTACAATTCCACCAAGGACTCCTCGAACTTGCAAGATTCACTCTACCAGGGTTCACAAATGTTTCAAAGCATGTATCACTGCTCTCCATCCCCACTAACTTCTTACCCTTCCCAATGCACATTAATTATTGTCTTACTAGTGATAGTTGAACATACTTCTATGAAACAGTTGGAATTAAGAAGAAAAAAAACCTCAAGGACATCTCCCATTAACACACATTAAACCACCATTTATAGTGCTCATAATGACCATCATTCCTTTCTATACTTAGCCAAATTTTACCACCTATTCTGTGATATATATCTTTCACCCAAAAAATTCCATGATCTATATTTCCACCCCGGGCTCCTCCAAATCACAAACTTCACTTTACCTGAGTTCATAAAAAGTTTCAAAACATTTATGGCTCTCTTCCATCCCCGCCACAATCCCTACCTTCCCAATGCACATTAATTATTCCGTCCTCTAAATTAACTTCCATTGTTTCATGACCTACAAATAGAACCCGGACCTTCGCCATATACAAATTGACTTCCGAACTACGACATCATCCCCTCTTCCGTGTTACACATTATGCATTCAAATGTTTCGAGCGATACAATTTGATCTTCGAGGCCTCACATCTTCTAAGGAGAACTTTCACCCCATTTTGGATCCTTGGGTTGGTGGGTTAACAAAATCTCCAATTCCTTGTCATTGTTTCCTATGCTGACCATCCTCGTACTTCTTTACAAATATGAAACAAAAATGGTTTAATGCTAATATTTCATCATGAAACAAAAGCAAAAATCGTCATTAATAAGAAAAATCCTTGAGGACTAACTATCCCTACACAACTTGTCCATAAACATGCTGAGAAGATCTTGCCAGGTAATGGGAAAAATATTACAAATTTCAACATATTAGAGAAAACAACTACATGCCACCATTTTCCTATTCCATACTTAGACAATATTTTTGATTGCAGGTTCCCACCTTGACGGGCTCAAAATTGTATTTTGAATCTTCGACGACTTGCAAACAGTGCCTAGAGTTCCACAATATACAATTTTTCCACTAGAATGCCCCATCACGAGCCTGACCGTCCGTCGTTCCTTTCAATACTTAGCCGCAAGTTGGTTGTATCTCCATTACATGGTACATTTACTGTGTATCAAGTCCAGACCACCATTTCCCTGTTCCATACTTAGACACTTTTTCGATTGCGGGTTCCCCAACTGCCAGGCTCGAGACTGTGTTTCCAATGTTCCGCGACTAGAAAATAGTAGCCAAAGTTCCAGGATATACAATTTAGCTGTAGGAATTCACCATCATGCCCTCTTCTTTTTTACAAGTTCTACGGTCAACACTCCCGAGAGATACAATTTGACCCGCGGGCCCTCACCTCTGTTGGTTGTATCTTGTAGCCTTATTTCAAAGTGCCCCCAGCCACTTTCGATAATTATCCATTCCTTAATTGTTGTTCCTTATCCCCACCACCTTCCTACTTTTCTCTGGATATGCAATTGGAAAGATTTAATGCTAACACTTCGTCATGCATGAACCTTAAACATGTCATTAATGAGAGAAAGGCTCGAGGAGATCTCCTACACTTTTTCCATGTACAAATTTACCGTCAACCTCCCATATAATCCCCTCTTCCATACTACACATTTTTCACTCAAGTTCTGATACATACAATTTGACCCTTGGGAAGTCACGTCTCCTGTGGAACCATTGTCACCCTAATTTTGAAGCCTGTCTGACCTCTTTCCATACTTGCCCATTTCATGGAATCTCTTTCATGAAACCTCGGGTTGGCGGGTTTACGAAATCTCCAATTCTTAGTCACTCTTTACTGTGCCTGCCACCTTCGTAGTTGTTTTAAAGTATGCAATGACCAAGGTTTAATGTTAACAATTCATCATGCAGGAACCGTACATACAGTGATGAAAAAGAACAAGGCTCGACTAGACAGTGGAATTTAAATGAATCTCGACTCCTTGAATTTAAATGAATTTATTTTCTCTTATTTTCTCTTTTCGTCCGAGAGAGATGCAGAAAATATGTTTCCATGTAGTGGGATATATATTACAAGTTTCAATATATTAGTGAAAATGAATCCGCCCAGTCGTTTCCCTATTCTATACTTGAGCCACTTTTTTTATTGCGGGTTCCCGAATAGGTGACCTCACATTTTTACTTCCATTGTTATGTGTCATGCAAACATTACCCAAACTTCCATGATATACAAACTTCCCTTTGGACTATCCCATCATGCCCTTTTCCGTGTTATGCATTTTTCACTCAAAAAGTTTCGAGACATACAATTTGACCCTCGACCTATCACCTCTAACAGTTGTTCCTTGTAACCCCATTTTGAAGCCCACGCAATCGCTTTTGATAGTTAAACACTCCTTAATTAATCTTTATCGTCCTTGTGACCTTTGTACTTCTTTCTTAATATGAAATTAGTAACCTTTCATGCTAACATCTCACCATGCAGGAACCGTCAACATTGTCACTAATGAGTGAAACGCTCGATGAAGTATCCCATTAATACGCAATAAACCAAGATCTGCAGAGAGTTATAGTATCCCTTATGTTTGTTCATCTCAAACACCGATCATCACATTGGCCCATTCACGAAATCTCCAATCCTTAATTGCTCATTGCCGTAACTTCCATGTTTGCACTTTTATGTATGCAATTACTAGTCTTTAATGCTAACAACATATCATGTGAAAGTCGTCAAAATTTTCATTAATGAGTGAAATTCTTGAGGAGATGTCCCATTCACATGCATTGGACCATGATTTGTGTAGGGTTATATTATCCCTTCCAAATTTTCATTTCAAACATCGTCTGGAGCAAACCAATGTTATAGTAAACTTATGGCAACAACTCGACAACAGTTCTATGTAGATACAGTGAATATCTTCGGATGTGAGGACCAAAACTTCTAGCGGTCCAAGGAATACTCTTACTATTCATATTGTTCCTCCCAGAACAAGTCATTTGGACCTATGGAATCGCTCGTGGAGGCTATGCCCTTGAGGTTTTTGACTGTAAGGAGGTGGCCTCTTGGTGCGCCTAAAAATATATTTCAAGCTAAAGAATTATTCCACTGCGTAACCATTCTCTTGTTTCTTTTTCACCTCATGTCTTCAGCAAGATGTTAATATTGTTGGAACCAACATTGACCTTCAGAGGACAAGACTACAAGCAATTTCTAGAAATTCATGATAACAGGTTGGACCTCTTACCCAAGTTCCTCAAAGACCCGACAACCATTCCTGAAGATATCACAAAGTTCCAATTCAGTTCCTTTAGAAATCCATTCTGAGAAATTGCTTGGTTGTTTACAAGAAAAACGGGACAGGAATCCATGACAAGCATTTCTCATATAGTTATTTATATTTTGTACTTCATATTCAAGGAACAATTGATTTTTGATTGGGGGAAGCTAATTTCCATTGAAATCTGTTCCCAATTGTCACGGTTCAAATAATCGAATAAATTTTATATGTCATCTTACTTGATTTTCACAATATTCCATTGTTGTCTGTTTCCAAAACTGTCTCTATCAAAGAAACTAAACTATGATTTCAACCCAGTAACATTATGGTACCATGCCTTATGGAGGCACACGACCTCCCATTGATTTTATGAGGTTTTTAATTACTTTGTCTTAGTTTTCAAAGATTTATTGCAAGGAAAGGATGCTCCCTGGATGTCTGAACAGGAAACCAAGTTTTTGGACAGGAAGGGGACACTTGAATGAAAGGAAAATTGCAATGTAATAATGATCTTTGGCTCCAAGGAAAATCTTTCTTTCCTTCCATGTTACATCACACACAAGATGTTTGTTATAGAAATAACAAGGCAATACAACGACTGGTTGTTTTTTTTCCATGGAAAGAGAAAAAAATAGTTCATTCTTTTGCCTTGGAAAGTCGGAGAATTTGTGTGTAGAAACATCAACAAGATTGACGAATTCACAGGCCATTTCAAGCACTTGAACCTAAAATATTATGAAAGGCTAAAAGGGTTCGACCCTAATGGGATTTTTTGAGAACATTTACTATGAGTTGGCTTTATAAACTCTTTTATCCATAGACGTCTGACCAAAGACAGAGACAGTGATGACAACACTCCTACTTTTGATGATTGTGACGTAGAGACATTGTAAAGTGCAACTGAATTGTACATACAATAGGGAAAATCATATGGTGAGAAGGATGTCTAGTCTATGACCAACACTCCCAAGAACACGACATCACAGAGAATCACTTCAATGACCCACCCCAGTAAAAAAGGAGCCCAGAAATCTTCAACCGGATGAGGAGATAAGAACCCTCCTTGTAGAAAAATTGATAATTCTCACGAGCTTCCCGTGACGAAGAAGAGAAAAAACATTGTAGGGTAGGCGAAAGAACCCGAAATTGAAAGTGAGAACATGCAACTTGACACTTATGTGGATTCCCTATTGCACAAAGTTGATGTACCCGTGGACACATTGCACCATAGTTCCACAATGGAAATAGATGAGACCAACATTTTTTACGAAGATGAATCCTTCGTATTCCAGAGCACTTTTTTTTACAGCCAATCTAAAAATTTAATCATTGAAAAGAGAGATGTAACAAATAAGAAAGACAAATCTCGTACAAGGATTAACTTTAGGAAAATGCAGTCGTTCCAAATATCCCAATTTCACCATGCAATCATTGATGCTCTTGATGATTCCATTTTATGAATTGAAGCGAAGAATGCTAGACTAAATGGTCGAGTCAAGGAATTGGAGGAGGCTTTCATTGCTACCCTAGTGTTTGCCAGTCCTTAGCAAAAACTGTGTCTGCTACCCCTGTAGCCAAGTTAAAAGGATCCTCGAGCCTCCTCACATCTTGTAGAGCCTTTGTAGAGAAGAACATCAAGAAAATAATGTTGTTAATTACTGAAGCCTAGGAAACATTACAAAATATAGTTTCCTTTCAAAAGAGGGAAAATGATTTGCACAGACATTTGCAGACGAATTTAAAAAATGAAGAACGTTTCTATGAAAAGACGGTGATCCCTTTTTCCAACCATGCCATCAACAACTCAGATATGAAAAGAAGAAAAGAAGATCTCCCCTCCCCAAAGCGGATCAAACAATTAAAAGCATGCTAGAACAAGAAAGTTAAGAACCTACAGCTCATTGTCGAATCATGTGAACAAGCTATATCAGAGAAAGAAGAATTATTCAGAAACCTGACCTAAATAGACTTAGTCAGAAGTACCAATGAGGTTCAAGACCCAAACTTAATCCTCAAATCCTTGTCCTTGACTAAGAAAGCCTTCCATGAACAACTTGATATCTTAAAGGGGTTGTCTTTAGAAAATTTGTACGACATCCTTGAATATGGTGAAGATGACATCGAGAACTGGCTAATGGACTATTCGACACACAATGAAGAAATTGAATAGGCTCTACATAGTATTTCTATGGATCTAAGGAAATTAGAAAATGAGTTTTTTGACATAGAAATCCGGGATGAAATCAACGTGGCCCCCATGAGAATATACATTGAAGAATGGCTCCAATGGAGAATGGACAAGCTTGCCGACGAAGGACAAAAATTGGTTGGCACGATTCTCGTCAACAACAACAAAAATGCATGGGCTTCATAGTAAGTCTACACTGATCACATATTGCTTTCTTTATCAATCCACTTATTCTACCACTTTAAATAGAAATCTCTAACCAAAGACTCATAACTTCCAATTTCTTCTTTTGAGGTCTTCTTCTCTACCGTCGTGCACTTCTTCTTTCTACAATCCTATTTCTTCTACTTATTTCTTTTATGGTCTGCGGGAGCCCCAATCCCAGTGTATATGACAAACACATTTAAATTTTCATAAATATGGAACAAATTCAAGAAATATGCAACAAACATTATTATTTTTTGATAAATTTCAAAGAAAACTACTTTCACGAACAATTTTTGTGTGTTGCTTTCAGAATGATAATTTTTTTTCCCTTCAACTATGCTGGATGTCAGGAAATTGTGTTTATTATATTTGAATGTTTAATGTGTGTGATTCCTCATCCTTTTTTCCTGGAACCTTTATTTTAAGTCATTGAAACATAAATTTTCTAAGTCCCATGTTTGAACTATACACCCCTACCTCGTTCTCATATTAACCTTGGGGGTCATCTACCAGCCCAACGTTTTATGGCTGGCCTATGACACACTGCCACTAGTCATCCTATCCATGGATACCACCTGTACTTCAAGATGTTGCTCCTTCCTACGTGATTCCACCAGAATAGTACATTTATTCTCATTCCAACCTGGCAGGGACTGCCATGTAACACTTGTTTAGAGTAAGGGAATCTCTTAGCTAATAATTATTAAATTTCTTACCTTGAATCTGATTAAATTTTAAGTATAATTAATCTTCCAATTAAATTACTTCCAAATATAAAATGTAAAATCAAAATACGAAATACAGCAATATACAATATACTTCCAAATATAAAAATGTCGAATCAAAATACAAAATACAGCAATATACAATACATCTTAGTATAAATTTGTCTACCAAAGTATTGGAATCACAAGTTTAGTACCACATTCTATGATATGTGCGATGCCATATAAAGTATATCGGAAATTTCAAAGCGCAGCCAGCAATTTCTCCTGGATATTATCTATCATTCGCATACCTTTCTGTTTCTATTTCAGACGTGTCTCATAAACTAGCGTAGGCACAGGTCATAAACGCGGATGGGCGATGAGAGCCAAAGACTGTGGGGTATGATTAGGTACCTTTTCTTTCTCTTTTGGAGGAAGCGTTGTAGAGATATTTTTCAGCTTTTAGAGGAAGCGTTCTAAAGATAATTTCCTGACTATTAGCAACAAATAAACAATGTTAAAAGGCTTTTCTATCTTAAAATCTTTGCGAAACAATCAACCTAGCTATTATTCTTTAATATCTGCGATGGGCATCTACCTACTGGTTGATTTTCATTGACAACATTCGATGTAGGCTTGGAAGGCAGTGGTTTCGATAGTCCAAGGAAATGGCAAAACTACTTTGTCAGAAATAAAATAAAGCCAAAACGATTAAAGATTTAAACGTTTTAAATTTGCTGTTATTCATTAAATATGTTGGTGGGTTGTAATTATCTTATAGCTTTGTTATAACTAGCACATCCGCTATTAGGTAAACGTCCATAGGAATCTGCTCTGGTTATTGGATATTGTTCATTGACACGTTATGAATTAGTGGATTTTCTGAAATATTGAAAATATATGCAAGATTAAGATTAGGGTTTAGGAGGAGGAGAGGTTCTCTAATGAACCATATGGGATGGGATGTCAAGAATGACCAACCAACTAAATGGTAATTAGGTACCATCAAACAACTATGGTCAGAGTCAAACCCAAGAAAGGGCATTAGAGCTTCACCAGCAAATCGTGTTTAAAATGCAGCTTATCTTATGCTTTAAATTTAAAGAAAAGTCAAAACAACATTAAGATCTCTAAATATTTATTTAAAATGCTATGCATAAACTAAATGTAATTCTTATTAATATTCTTTAAAAAATTAATTAACTTATTTCACGATTATATAAATTATCCTATTATAAATTTTATTGTGGAAAATTTTCACCCCACCATTGTATTTATAACCCTCATTCAACTCTAATCCTAATAACCTTAATTATTTTTTTTTACTTCCAAACCCTAACCCTAACACGACCATAACCATTAGGTGTAATTACAAGTGCTAGCTATGTCCAAAGAGGAAAAGGATGAGGATGAGTCTAGTTTAATGTAGAAGAAAGGTATTCGGATGTCTTTCTTAAGAGTTACATATACCGTACAAGAAATAAACTAATATTTTTAGATTATTTACGAGTTTCATATTTGATATGAAGTTAGTATTTTTTTCTTTATTTTTAAAATGTTGTGAATATATAATGATTTCGGATTTATTGAGTTATATTAGTTAGTCTTAATTGTTTGTGTTTCAAAAAGAAAACATTTATTTTAAAATAAATGAATAAAAAGAAAACATATTTTAGAATGAATGAATAAATGAATATGGAACAAATTATGTTGATGTAACTAATTTTCTTAATTTTAATTATAAATATTAAATTGAGAGTATAGCTGAATGATTATTATGAAAAGTTATTACTCTCCTTTGAAACATATACCTCCTCATCTCCACCTGAAACATATAGCCCGCTGGAAAATGTCGAAAGAATCTTCACGGGATGGTTGAATGTGGTGCCAATTTTAATTAATTTGTTGTTCTTCTTTTCTGATGTCCCTGTTTATTTGGAAAATTCTTTGCCCCCTTGTCCAGTTTTAATTGGAGAATGCTTGGAAAGCAATCCATACTTCCGAGGAGAAGGGATCGTGAGCTGGAAACTACTTGGAAAGGAACCCATACTTCCCAGGAGAAGGGATCTAATGAGCTACATGTCTGTAAAAAAAATTGGAATTATGGAAATTTTTCACTACTAATTATTGATATGCAATTGCAAGTGAATGGATTCCATCGAGAAGAACAACACTATGATGTGGAGGTATATGTTTCCGGTTGCAAACCGAATGCACAATAGCCTGTGCCTGCAAATAAAAATCTAAAAGTGAATGGATTCAATCTAGAAAAACAACACTATGATGCAATCATGCAAGCCCAAACCACAATAACTTGTTCAGGCAAATAAAAATATCTAATATAATATTCTCATAAATATATATCCTATCCAATCCAAACTAAACTGCTAAAAATAAAAATTTAAGTTTCAAAATATAAAAGGTATTCTGAACCTGCAAACCACTCTCATGTCTGGGTGCATCCTCACGCATTTCTATATGTCTACCCAATGGATGAATCTCAAGTCCTGGTGGGTCAAGCATTTCTATCTGTCTAGGCAATGGATGGATCGGTAGAGGAAGCGAACGAGCCATTAGATGGCTCTGCATACCACAATATCGGCTTTAAAATAGTAAGTTAAATTGTGGACTGTTGCTCGGGAGCTTTAGCTGAAACATATATGTTGAAAATACTGCAAAAACAAAAGGTCATCCTTACCCAACAACATTTAAGCTCGCTCAGCTAGGAAGAATTTCGGGAAAACAAAAATGACAAAATTTCGAAAAAAACAAATGACAAATGTTTGTAGATGAAAATACATCGAATCCGGATCAGTTTGGCCGATTGCAAAAGTTAATGTTAGTTTAGTTTAGGTAGCTTTAGGGTTTGAACTGAAATCGGAACGGGTGCTTACGTAAACAATTTCAACCTAGACATTTCTGTATGGCTTAATGCCTCAGATATTGCGTTAAAACCCTCGGCCTGACGATTGACAATCGACATGAGAGAAATCAGCCTTCTTGTCCTCTGACAGGCTGATCGATGAAAGCACTTTTTGCGTCATCTGCAGTTTTATCTGACATATCTTACATGACTGTTGCATTTATAAAAACGAATACAAAATCATCCAAAACATTTTACCAAAATCAAGAACAGAACACAAATTCACGAAAATATATTATATTGCAGATGCCGATCTGAAAATAAAACGTCGAGACAAAATCTATCCGTTTGAGGAAAAAAACATTATATCTCAGCTTCGCTAGATGTTTTTCAGCGCTGAATTCCAAACCTCTACTGCCTTTCATGGCCGTTTCGTTTTCTCCAGAACGCCCAGAAAGTGCAGAGCCTCGGATGCACTTGGCCACATAGCTTGAAAACCCAATTTGTCTAAGTAATCTCAAATTTCCTCTGTAATCTACCTTTGCTCGAAGCTATGTTACTCAGCCGTGAGATGGAGATAAAGCAAAGCACCGAATAAATGGAGACAACTCTGCGTAGTCCAAGGAGAATAAGACGGGATGGATGACAAAATAAGAAACTATGCAGTAAAAACAAGAAACGGAGTAGACAAAAAAAGTAACAAGAATATGCAGAGCACACTTGTATTAGCTGCGTACTATTGACGTTATAACTCAACAGTTACAAACATCAGTACTGATAATGGCCAAAGTGTTGTGTGTGAAATGAGCTCATCTCTTGAGCCACAAAATTGAAGTGTGATTTTGCCATTATTGACTAGCTCACGTATGAAGTGAAATCAAGTGTCAATGTGCTTGCTTTTCTTATGAAAAACATGGTTTTTAGATAAGGAAATTGCGGGAGTATTGTCACAGAAGATAGGAGTTGGCTCCTTTTCTGTTTGTGACATGTCATTCAATAGTCTTCGCAACCGAAAAGCTTGACAGGAAGTTGAGGCAGCAGCGACATAATCTTCATCTGTAGAAGATATTGACACAATGGGATGCTTCTTTGATGCCGAAGAAATCAGGTTCGTGCTAGGTGAAAAACATACCCTAAGGTGTTTTTTTCGGTCATCTAAGGTACCTGCAAAATCACTGCGAGTCTAAACAAAAAGATGATTATCTTCAGACTCAGAGTACCATAAACCAAAATTAAGAGTTCCTACAACATATCTCAGAATCATTTTCACCATCTTCCAGTGAGAATCTTTGGGAGATTCCATGAACCTGGAAACAAAGCCGATTGCATACATAATATCAGGCCTAGTTGCTGTAAGATACAACAAACTGCCTACTAAAATTTTGTATAAGGTAGAATCTTCTATCGGGCCTTTATCTTGCTTTGCTCAATATTTTTCATAGGGGTATAGGAGTTTCTGTTGGATTGCAGTCTTCCATG